>JADRCD010218656.1:21655-34207 GCA_019843815.1 Montemys delectorum
CATTCACCTCCCACCCCCACCTATCCTCCTCACATCCACCTCCCTATCCCATTTATCTATCCATATTCCTAGCCATCCACTCATCTACCCACCCACTCAAACACCCACCCACCCATCCATTCATCCATCCATCCAGTGTGCATCATGGCACAAAGTAGAGACCACAGGACACCTTCTGAGTCAGTTCCCTCCTTCTACCACCATACAGCTTCCAGGAACAAACTGAGACCTTCTGGCTTGGTGACAAGAGCCCTTACCAGGAAAGCCCTCACACAAGCCGTCTCCCACAGTTTTTTGGACCAGACTTTTTTTTTTTTAATTAGATATTTTCTTTATTTACATGTAAATTTTCCCTTTCCCAGGTTCCCCTCCAAAAAACAAACAAACAAACAAACAAAAACAACAAGAACAAACTCCTTTTGCCTAAAGCTTATTACATCTTCTCTGAAACTGTGTCTCAGTGTCACCTCTATTTTCCTTATAGTCACACATCCCCAGGGGCTTTTATTCCCAGGCACCTGACATTTCTAAGATTCTGTGTCCTAACCCTTTAGAGTTGTAAATTTCAAGCTTACATGATTGTCTTCCTCTTGCTTAGTTTTACATGCCAGGTCATCCGCCTCCTCCTTCTGGGCTGTCTATGCTGACATCCTCGCATTGACTCTATTCAGAGCTGGGGCAGAATGGCATGGGATAAATTCAATTCTTGTCTCTGTTTTTCTAACACATTTAGTCTGTCACCCCTTCTTAGTGTGTGTTCCATCAGTGTTCCTTAGGGTCTCTGTTTCTAATTGTTTAGGTAATGTATCCTCCATTGCCTTCACTCTGAGGTTACTGAAGGCATGCAAACTTTCTCTCCCCTGAGATACAGAACAGCATTGTTAATGATAGACAATGAAATGAGGGAGGACTGCCCACAGTGGAACAATTTCAGTCAAATAAAAATAGAGGATCTCATAACATGTCTTTATGTGACAGAGTAAAGCAATCATTCTTAATAAAGTTTACTTGTGTGGATAATTCACAGTCTCAATGAATCATTAGAAATGTAGATGGACATAATACACTATGGATGATACAACTAGCCTTGAACCCAATTGAGTGAGCTTTGGTGAATGTAGACACACAGGCCAGCTGAATGACCTTTATTTGAACTTTCTTTTTGTCATTTATAAAGTGAGGATAATAATTCCTATTAAACTGTGTCTCAGAGTTGCTGTGGAAATCATATAAAATGCATTAACAAGAGAATTGAAATGTGAAAAGGCATAACCAAATGGCAATTCGATAATACTATTAGATCCTGAAATCCTTTGTGTTAAAAGGAGGACTGTGTATCACCAGGAAAAGTGGTTCTCCCTTAGGAGAATTAATTACTCTTTAATCAGATAGGGAATTAAGCAATTTCGAAGAACAAGAAGGCTGTGTGGAGTTCAACTTTATGATGAGGATAAGAAATTTGAAACATATTTAATAATTGTGTGACTGGGACAGAGTGATACAGACTGATGTTTATCTGATTTTTCAAGATCTCAGGAGTTTTTTATCTCTGAAATTAAGATAAAACAACTATATAGAGACTGGGTATTCTCACTGGAAATACTTGTTGCAAGAATTATTGAAATTTTGGATTTTTCAGGTTTTAAAATTCTCTCTCTCTCTCTCTCTCTCTCTCTCTCTCTCTCTCTCTCTCTCTCTCTCTCTCTGTGTGTGTGTGTGTGTGTGTGTGTGTGTGTGTGTGTGTGTGTGTGTATAGAAATGTTGGGATTAGGAGTCAAGATCCAAAAGATGATTTGTACCTTATGTACATCACACACACACACACACACACACACACACACACACACACACACACCACAGAGGGATAATGGAATTTTCTACTAGTACCATTGAGCTAGTACTCAAAGATTTTGATCTTTGAAGCATGTGAGATTTGACATGTAAGCCTTCAGTAAAAATCCTTTGTTCCTCAAAAGTCCATGTTTAAAATCAGCTCTATGCTAATTTTGTTAAAACATTCAGGGAAGTGATGAAATCATAAGAACTTTCATGAATACGGTTAATAGCTCTTGTTTACAAAACCTTAGGCATGTTGTTGAGTATTTACCATATGAGGATATCTAAAAGAAATGTACTCATGCCGTAAATGAAAAATGCTGGTGCTTTAATTTTGACTTCACAGTAACCCAAATTATTTACAATTTGTTCAGGTTTTTTATTTAAATTCTTCAGTCCAAAGTATTTTATTATAGCATCCTGAATCAGCTAACCCAGTAAGATAGCATGTGCTTGATGCACTACTGTGTGACATAGTGCTCAAATAATGATTTTTTTAGGGATGCAGCAATGTGGATAGCTTATAATGAAGCTAAGCCCAAAGATATGATTTAGATCCTTAAGCCTCACATGGTGGAAACTGAAAACCAACTCCCTAGTTGTCCTCTGTCCTCCAGCGCATACTCCTCCACCAGACATTACACACACAAAATTAATTAATTAAAATATAAAAAATTAAAGATTTAAAGAAATGACTTTAAATGTCTGTGATTTTAAAGATAAGAAGTCATACATTTATTTTTATATACTGAACTCCAAGGAGAACACATTACTCTCCCAAGTATTAAACTCCTTCCTGTTTAGAATATGAGGTCTGCACTTGTTAAGATTTCTGTGTACGTTACTCATTGTTAGAGGCACTCGGCTCCTATTACAGCCAAATTGAAGTTAAAGTTTTGATTACTTGTTTCAGACATCAAAAGTGTATAATTTCATAAAACTTTCTTCTTGATCTGGGAAAACTAAGGACGATTTTCTAAACAAAATGTGTCATGTTGGCATTTATTCTATTTCTTGTACAAGCTTAGAGAAAACCATTGAGATTTAATTTTTATGCTAGAGTGCATTCTGTCATGCACTCTCAAAGTGTTAATGTTTGAGACTCTCAAATGTTTAAACCTGAGACCATAAACTCATTAGGAAATAGAGCAATTGTATATGTACATAAGTCTTTCAAATAAAAATGACCAGAATTAGGTTATGCCCTAAATTCATAGCATATTTTAAAAGCACAAATAGGTCTTGTTGTCATAGATGCACACCCGGGTGTTGTGCTTTGTTCACATCCATGAGTATCACTTTTGTCTACCTCTGCTCCTTCTGAATCACTGGCAGTGTCTTTTAGTCCACATTTCATGTTCCATGTCTTTAGATGTATTTGAAATCCTGCAATTCATTATGAAGGAAAACATTTGATACTTCGTTCAGCCACTTTATTTAACTTATCACGCTCTCCAATTCCATCCATTTTTTTTCTTGTAGGCATGATTTCATTCATCTTTATGGATTTCATTTATTACCCAGCTGTAATCACAATACCAGGAGGTCAATGCAGAAGGATTCCCATAAACTATAAGCCAGCCTGAACTACATCGTAAGATACTTTCTCAAAAATAAGGCTTCACTGAATATATGTAGCAAACAGTAGAAAGGAGGAGCTTTAGCTCAGACATAAAGATAAGTCTACATTGGTTATCGTAAAATGATGTGATGATAATTGAAAATTATATTACTAAAATCCCAGATACTTATGGATTTACAAATGTCCTTTTTGCTTCAAATTCAGGAAGTTTCTAACTTTCACTTACATAGTTCTTCTTTCCACCCTTTCTCTCTCTCTCTCTTCTTGTATCTTATGCTCTGAGTATATTGAAGTCTTGAATGATGAGCCATGGAATTCTGAGACAGAATTTTTTTTTCTCTTCATTAAATTAGATGTATATCAATTGAGCTATTTTCATCTCACTTAGACTTCCTTCGACAAATTCAGATCAACTATTGAAATTTTACTTGGTGAGCTACTAAGAATATCTTTTTCTCATAATATTTTAATCTTTTATTAAAAAAGGATTTATTTATTATTATACATAAGTACACTATAGCTGACTTCAGACACACCAGAAGAGGGCATCAGATCTTATTACGGGTGGTTGTGAGCCACCATGTGGTTGCTGGGATCTGTACTCAGGACCTTCAGGAGAGCAGTCAGTGCTCTTACCCACTGAGCCATTTCACCAGACCCATAAAATTTTAATCTTAGTTATGTAATCAATAACTGGTCCAAATACAAAAAAACAACTGACTGTGTGGTACCTATCTGCAGTTGACATCTTTACAATGCAACCCCTACATCAAAGGCTGATTATTAAATCTGAGTTTTCTCAGGGACATTTTCCCCCAAAATGGACTACAGTATATGCTATTGTCTATTTTTTGATAATTTTGTTTAAGGGGAACATTTATCATTCATTATTGTAATGTAATAATCACATTCTATACTCAGGAACATTTGTCCTTGATACTAATTAGTGTATTTGTTTCATTCTTTAGCCATAAAAAAGTAGAAATCTTATTATTTAAATCATGGAAATGTATTTAGATGGCATTCTACTAAGTTAAAAAAAGCTGAATTGAGGGAGGCAAATGTTACCTGAACTCAGTTATACGAGGAAAATTAAAATACTAAACTCAGAAGTGGAGAACAGAATTCCTTGCTGCTCATTGTCAATTAACTTCAGAGCGATTATCTAAAAATCTCAATTTTTTTTAGATGTTTTCTTTATTTACCATTTTCTTTTTTCCCGGTTTCTCTGCAAAAAAAAAAAAAAAAAAAAAACCTAAAACTAAAACAAACCCCTGTTCCCTCCCCCCTCTCCCTGCTTGCTACCCTACTCCCTCCTGCTTACTGGCCCTGGCATTCCCCTTCACTGGGGCATAGAACCTTCACAGGGCCAAGGGCCTCTCTTCCCATTGATGACCGACTTGGCCATCCTCTGCTATACACATGCTGCCAGAGCCATCAGTTCTACCACGTGTACTCTTTGGTTGGTGGTTTAGTCCCTGGGAGCTTTGAGGGTACTAGTTAGTTCATATTGTTGTTCGTCCTAAGGGGCTGCAAACCCTTCAGCTCCTTGGGTCCTTTCTCTAGCTGCTTCATTGGGGACTTTGTACTCAACCAATGGATGGCTGTCAACCTCTACCTCTGTATTAGTCGAGTACTGTCAGAGCCTCTCAGGAGATAGCTATATCAGGCTCCTGTCATCCAGCACTTGCTGGCATCCACAATAGTGTCTGAATTTGATGACTGAATATGGGAAGGATTCCCAGGTGGAGCAGTCTCTGGATTGTCCTTCCTTCAGTCTCTGCTCCATAGTTAGGCTCTACAACTCCTTCCATGGGTATTTTGTTCCCCCTTTTAAGAAGGAACAAAGTATCCACACTTTGGTCTCAACAGAGGAATGGATACAGAAAATGTGGTACATCTACACAATGGAGTACTACTCAGCTATTAAAAATAATGAATTTGTGAAATTTTGGGGGAAATGGATGGATCTGGAGAATATCATCTTGAGTAAGGTAACCCAATCACAAAAGAACACACATGGCATGCATTCTCTGATAAGTGGATATTAGCCCAGAAGATCAGAATACACAAAGTACAAACCACAAACCACAAGAAACTTAAGAAGGAAGACCAACTTTCAATTCTTTATCATCTATTGCAACTACAATCTCTACTTCATTAGTTTAGTGACCTGTTATCGATTGTGCAAAGACTTAATTACCTGCTCTGCATATCTAAGTATACCATTTCTTGCTGGGGGTTTCTTGGTGTGTTTGTAATGTACTTTTTGTTCAGTTTATAGTTCTGCACTGGCATTTACTTTCTAAATGTAAGGAATCTCAAGATCAGCCAAAGATGGAACTGGGACTTTTAAAGTTCTTTTTTATGCTTACATCACTTCTAGATCTCATGGCCTTCTTCTGGACAACCAGATATTTTTCAAAGATTTTGTTCCAACATTTATGAATGCTGATTTCCTTGCATATTCCTTGGGATCATGTTTTTTTGTTTTATCCCACTCCCCTTTATCTTTGCTCAGTTGTTACTGTGACTCTCACAGTCTGGATGTTGAGCTTCTGATGACTAAGCTTTTCACAATAAAGGAAGTTTGAATCAAGGTCAAGACACTCCCTTCCAGTAGAGCTTTTAGGAGACTGTCAGATTGGTGAGTCAATTTCTTGTTTAGGGAGAAGACTCTCCCTGATAGACTCTCACTGATTGTTTCTCACCTATTGCTTTTGTAGTTTTGTGGTAATTAAAGGACTATTAGAAAACAGGATGATGGTAATAAGAACAGGTCACAAAACAGGAAGCTTGCTGGTGATACTCTTACTCAGACATTTAAGCATCCTTTTGCTATTGAGCACTGCTATATAATTTTCTGAATACTTAAAATGTTGATTTTCACCTTGATTTTATTTAATAATATATTACTAATATTCTTATGACTCAGTGGAGCTTTGGAAGTCTCTATTCTATTCAATATCCACAGAGGTCACTGTAAAATGTTCATATCTGTATGAAATGAATGTGTTAAGATTTCTTGGTTGTAATCAACAGAAATTCACTCCAGATTAAGAAGAAAGACAACCTTGGAGAAAGGTTTGGAAGATTTTAGAATTAAAAAGATAGTTGAAGGAACATGGATGAAGGAGTCACAAATACTGCGGTTAGTGTTCAGAAAAGAGACTAAAGTAAAGACCTGGTAAGGCAAGATCCAACGTAGAGCAACTTACAAAGAAACAATTCACAAGCCAAACAAAAGGAAAGGAAGGCTAATGATGATTTGAAAGGTACAAAAGAGCTCCACCCACTCTGGGTGTTCAACCAGCATGTGCCATCAAGGTACATCTGTTATCCATAAAGCAAGGGTTAACCAAAATCATTACCATCTTTCTGATGAGCCATCTTCAATATTTTGTGTTTATTTTTACTCTTACCCTAAAATTATCTGTTCTTCCTCCAATTAATTTTGTGAAGTTGAAATAGTACTTCACAAAGGGTAACATTTGCTGGCTCACATCTCTCTGCTCTGTGTTAAAGCACTGTGGGTTTTCCTTTGTTGCATTGTAAATATAATTCCTTTGTTGTATAGCCATGTTATTTCCAACCATCAATAGGACAAAGAGACCCACTTGCTTTGCTCTGTACTATAAACCATTTTTGTGACATGTCTTGCCAGACTATTAGCCAAATGAATAGGTAAATGAACAGATTTACTTGTATATCCTGATCTAGACAAATGTGCCTTTTCAAAAGAATATTCAATGCCAATAGGATTGGACACACAAATACATTAATAAAATGTTTAGCAAAAGACAGCTGAAATGTCAACTAAAAATATAATTTCTTAATTTTATCTGGTATTGCACGGGTTAGAGTTACTCTGAAATGAAAATAGCATTGACAGCCTTACATATTACATCAAAATGAGATTTGTTTTCTTCCTTGAAAGACCCATCATTTCTGTATAGTGTGCTTCCAGTAATGGTATAATTGCTTAATTGATAATTCATTTTTGTTGTTGTTAATACCAAAGCGAATTAGCATAGTCTCATTATCTCATTTCATATTGAATTTCAGTATAAGAGTGAAAATCCTTGTAGCTCAGATTTGGGATAGACCTCTACCATCACTGTGCCATCTTTGTATGCTTTTCCTGACATGACTCCACATTGACAAGTGCTCAAAGATACACATACATCTTTTTAAAACTTTTTATTGGTTCTTTGTGAGCTTCACGTAGCCCTGTAACAATCATCCCACTGTCCCTTTGTATATGCCCTTTGCCCTTGCAAACCCCCACCAAATACAAAACAACACATGAGAAGAAAAGAAAAGAAATAGAACAAAGCATAGAAAATACCTTGCCATGGAATCTGTAGTGTGTCCTAGTGTGTTGAAGCTGTAGTATGTCACAGTGTGACCTATAGTATACCCCTCAATCCACTCATCTTCACTTGCAAATGTTCACTGTAATGAGTCATTGGTCTGGCTTCTGCTGCACCATCAATATTGGATCCTCACTACAGCTTCTCTAAGTTATCCTGCTGTTGCCCTGTGTCATGGAGATTCTACAGCTTTAGATTAGTAGGACTAGTCCTTTTACATGCTCCAACACTTCATCAATGAGGTAGATTTTGGGGTGAACCAAAGCAAAGCCCTAGATCACATCCTGGTTGGTAGCTAAGTTGGTTAGCCCATTGGATCTTCCATAGCCACACAATCAGTGTGAGCTCTTCAGCACTGCCCCAGCTAGCCCACCCATTGCCCCCATTGGCAGGGGCAGGATCAGATCTCTTGCTCTAATGCCCTCTATTGACTGCTCAGATGCTGAAAGGTGCTAGAGTGGGAGGGCAGATGAGTAGCAGAGTCAGCTTTCCCATGTTCATGCCCTTAGCAGCCAACTCACCGGCGTCCTTGACACTAGGGCCAGCTCCTCTATATTGTCAAGGAGAGCTCACACTCGCCCGTACTACCAAGTACGAGGTGGGGTCAGCTCTCTAGAGTGCTGTAAACAGTGAGGGGTGGGACCAGTTCTGCACATCTGGAACATCTATTTGATCCCAGAGAGTTTCCTAGAACAGGGACATCCACATGTTTTTTTTTTTTTTTTGGATATTTTTATTTGTATTTAAAATGTTATCCCCTTTCCGGGTTTCCCCTGAGCCCAGAAACTCCCTATCCCCCCTTCCCCTGCTTCTATGAGGGTGTTCCCCCACCCACTCATTCCCACCTCCCTACCCTCACATTCCCCTACACTGGGACATCGAGCCTTCACAAGACCCAGGGCCTGTACTCTCATTGATGCCCAACAAGGCCATCCCCTGATACATATGCGGCTATAGTCACGTGGTATCTAGTGGTAATATGAGTCATGGACATAGACAACTGATCCCTGTCACTTTATAGCAAAGGATCCAGACATGGACCTCAGTGGCAGCATACTACGGAACAAAACAAGTGCAGAACAAAGCAAGTGCCAGCACATCCAGAGATTTTACCATCGCTGGATATTCCCAAGTCTCCAGTTCCCTCTCTCTTCATAATTTTCGAACTATTCTGCTCCTCTTTCTCTCCCATCTGTCTGCCACATGCTTACACACTGTAGTGGCTTCTGCTGTGGGCAGGCTGATTGGATGGTGGACCTCTGGGTGACCTCCTTTACATGTTCCCATGGCACTAAAGCAAGTAGGCCTCTAGGTATCTACAGCCTGCCCATCTGGCACGGTGATGAGTGAGTCTCTGGACATCTACCTCCTCTGACACTTTGTTGTTTAGAGGCAGGCTGGCCTCTGTGCATCTTCCACTACCTGCACAGTGGTGTACAGACATTATTAGCTCTGTAAAGATCTAGAGTCTTTACACCACAGTAAGTCTATCTATCAGTGAGTGTTGGATTCAGTGAGAGACCTGTCTCCGAAACTAAGACGAATAGCAATAGAGGAGGATACCTAGCTTCCATCTTTGGCTTCCATGTTCATGTTCACCAACATGCATGAATTGCTGTACACATACACAAAACACAATATATTCTTTTTGTGTGTGTGACAGGGTTTCTCTGTATAGCCCTGAATGTCCTGGAACTCACTCTGTAGACCAGGCTGGCCTTGAACTCAGAAATCTGCCTGCCTCTGCCTCCCACGCACTGGGATTAAAGGCATGCACCACCACTGCCAGGCTCAATAAATTCTTAAATAAGTCTAATTGTTTTAAATGAAGCAATCTGAGAACAAAAACTGCAAATATATCTGCATATATATTACATGTATGATCATATATGTTATATATTAACCCTAAAATAAATACTAGATAAATGGATTAAAATTTTAAAAGATAGTTACTATTTATATAATGATTAGATATAAATCACAAAATTATAATCTTCAAACTGTCGCTGCAATGATTATACAGACGGTAAAGGAAGAATAGGATGCAGGCAGAGGAGTACTGAGCATACACATGCTCAGGTAGAACACTCATGATTTTAGACCATAATATAGAAGCACAAAAGTAGGTGCAAGTAAAGAACTAACAAATACGTGAGAGGGCACTGATGGAATTAAAATGACCTTGTTATTTGAAAGAAAATGAATAGAAGGCTAGATATCTGTCATAATTTTTGAAAATCTTAAGATAGAGATCATAATCAAATCTTTGAAAATGAAGGAGATTTGCTTGTGGCTATTGGAGCTATCAGAAATACTTGGTTTAGAGCAAGAGTTCTCAACCTAGGGGTAGAATGATCATCTCACAAAGGTTCTTCTAAGACCATTGGAATATTTACATTACAATTCATAATAGTAGCAAAATTATAGTTACAAAATAACAACAAAAATAATTTTGTGGTTGAGGGGGTCACCACAACATGAAAAAATGTATTAAAGTGTCACAGCATTAGCAAACATGAAAATCGTTGTTTTACAACATGGAATGGTGGTGTATGCCTATATTCTTACTATTTGAATGTCTGAAATAGGAGGGTTGCTGTAAATAGTGAGGTAATCTGGATTGCATAGTGTGTCCCAAGAAAGTATTAGCTATGTATAATACAGTTTCAACTACAAAATAAAGAAGTAAATAGAACACAATGTTACATGTATTGAATAATAATTATATTATGAAATTTTTTTTAGTAATCACCCTTTTCTTTTTTTTATTTATTTATTTATTTATTTATTTTCATTAGATATTTTCTTTATTTACGTGTAAATTTTTCCTTTCCCAGGTTCCCCTCCAAAAAACAAACAAACAAACAAGAACAACAAGAACAAATCCCTTTTGCCTCCCCACTCCCCATGCCTGCCACCCCAACCTCTCCCACTTATTGGTCCTGGAATTCTCCTACATTGGGGCACAAAACCTTCACAAGGCCGAGGTCCTTTCCTCCTATTGATGATCGAATTTGCGATCCTCTACTATACACGTGCTGCCAGAATATTCAGTCCCATCCTGTATAGTCCTTGATTGGTGGTTGTGTCCCTGGGAGCTCTGAGGGTACTAGTTAGTAATTGTTGTTCGTCCTAAGGGGCGGCAAACCCTTCAGCTCCATAGAACCTTTCTCTAACTCCTTCATTGGGGACCATGTACTCAGTTCAATGAATGGCTGTGAGCCTCTACATCTGTATTGGTCAGGTATTGTCAGAGCCTCTCAGGAGATAACTATATGCTTGTCCTTCCTTCAGTCTCTGCTCCATAGTTAATCTCTGCCACTCCTTCTGTGTGTGTTTGGTTCCCCTTTTTAAGAAGGAATGAAATGTCCACCTTTTGGTCTTCCTTCTTCTTAAGTTTCTTGTGGTTTGTGGGTTGTTCTTCCTGTATTCCAAACTTCTGGGCTAATAACCACTAATCAGAGAATGCATACCATGTGTGTTCTTTTCTGATTGGGTTACCTCACTCAGGATGATACACTCCATATACATCCATTTCCCTAAGAATTTCATAAATTCATTGTTTTTAATAGCTGAGTAGTACTCCATTGTGTATATGTGCCACACTTTTTGTATCCATTCCTCTGCTGAGGGACATCTGAGTTGTTTCCAGCTTCTGGCTATTATAAATAAGGCTGCTATGAACATGGTAGAGCATGTGTCCTCATTACATGATGGAGCATCTTGTGGGTATATGCTCAGGAGTGGTATGGCTGGGTCCTCTGGTAGAACTATGTCCAATTTTCGGAGGAACCACCACACTGATTTCCAGAGTGGTTGTACCAGTTTGCAATCCCACCAGCAGTGAAGTAGTGTTCCCCTTTCTTCACAACCTCTCCAGCATCTGCTGTCACCTGAGTCTCTTATCCTAGCCAATCTGACCAGTGTGAGGTAGAATCTCAGAGTTGTTTTGATTTGCAGTTCCCTGATGACTAAGGATGCTGAACATTTCTTTAGGTGTTTCTCAGCCATTTGGTGTTCATCAGTAGAGAATTCTTTGTTTAGCTCTATACCCCATTTTTTAATAGGGTTATTTGGTTCTCTGGAGACTGACTTCTTGAGTTCTTTGTATACATTGGATATTAGCCCTCTATCAGATATAGGGTTGGTAAAGATCTTTTCCCAATTTGTTGGTTGCCGTTTTGTCCTATTGACAGTGTCTTTTGCCTTACAGAAGCTTTGCAACTTTATGAGGTCCCATTTGTCAATTCTTGATTTTAGAGCAGAAGCTATTGGTGTTTTCTTCAGGAAATTTTCCCCTGTGCCTATTTGCTTGAGGTTCTTCCCCACTTTATTTTCTATTAGTTTCAATATATCTGGTCTGATGTGAAGGTCTCTGATCCACTTGGACTTGAGCTTTGTACAAGGAGAAAGGAATGTGTTGATTTGCATTTTTCTACATGTTGACCTCCAGTTGAGCCAGCACCATCTGTTGAAAATGCTGTCTTTTTTCCACTGTATGGTTTTAGCTCCTTTGTCAAAGATCAAGTGACTATAGGTACATGAGTTCATTTCTGAGTCTTCAATTCTGTTCCATTGATCTACCTGTCTGTCACTGTACCAATACTATGCAGTTTTTATCACAATTGCTCTGTAGTACAGCTTAAGGTCCGGGATTGTGATTCCACCAGAGGTTCCTTTATTGTTGAGAATAGTTTTGGCTATCCTAGGTCTTTTGTTATTCCAGATGAATTTGCAAGTTGCTCTTTCTAAGTCTGTGAA
>JADRCD010218658.1:0-10339 GCA_019843815.1 Montemys delectorum
TGCTTCTCAGCCATTTGGTGTTCATCAGTTGAGAACTCTTTGTTTAGCTCTGTACCCCATTTTTTAATAGGGTAACCATGTTTTCTTAAAGGTGCATTTTCATCTGACATTTAAAAGCTGCTATGGCAATACAGAAATGAGAGTAATGAAAAAGGAGTTAAGATGAGGGCAGGAGGGGCTTAAAGAGGTGAGCAAGGAAGCGATCACCAAGCCAGTTAGAGGAGGGGGCAAGGTGGAGAGATGAAGGAGTAGTCAGGATAACGGAGATTTTCAGAATGACTGCTGATATTGTTCATGTAGTCACAGTTTCCACGTCAGGGCTTGACTCACAGCTCTGTAAATGTTCAGTTAGTGGTAGTAGAAGTGGACACATTTACCAGAAAACAATTTGTAGGGTGGAGAGGCAAGACCGTGGGCACAGATAGACACAGATCAGAAGCAAAGCTGTAGGTGGAGAGGTCCCCTGTGGCATGGAGCACAGATCGGCCCTTCCTTCTATGTAGGCTTCCCTTGCTTTTGTGTTTGGGGTTCTCTATATTTTGGTTCATATAAAATTTTAATTAAAATAAAATAAAAGGTTTATTTAGAGAGCCATGTTTTATGGCCTGGATAATTGTTTTGTTCATCAATGGTTCATTTGTGAGATTTTCACAAACAAGGGAATGCGTTGCTTTAAATACAATATTCTATGAAACATGGTTCTGACTTTGCAAAATCCAGTAACTAGTGTATCAGAGTGTACTTAACATATCAGTCCAATTTGTAGTGTATCAGGGTATGCTTAGCACGTCTGATACTATCTACAAACCATTGAAAAGCTGCTCAAAACAATACTGGTTGCTTATGTGACTATAGGTCTGTAATTTGCCATGGCTTCATGAGAAATCTTATCTCTAGTGTATGAGAAAACTGCTAAGAATAAAATATCCAAGAGGACTTAATCACTCATAGATCTGGTGCCTCTGCTGGGATAGCTGGAGCAAAGTTGACACTCCACTTGACATCTGAAGGACAAATATGAGTTGCAAGTAGGTGGAAGAGGAAAAGGAACATAGATAAGGAGGGTACCCTGTGGAAGGCTGAGACACAGGATACAGTAGGATATATTCCAGGGACTTGGAGGAGGTCAGCAGCATTCTAGACAAGACAGCAGGGAACAGAAATAGACATATGTGAATAGAAGCATGTGGTTAAGTGCAGGAATGATGTTTATAGAAATAAGTGGGTGCCAGATCATAAAGGGTCATGTTTATTGATTTAGAAAATACCCAAAGCCTTTTCTCTTTTGAATAAGATACCGACAGCTAATGATGCTGAGAAGGACCATTTACAGGAAGTGAGAAGGATGAGATAAAACAGTGCAAAGCAGTAGAGGGGGCTCCCCCAGCAATCACAGCTGTGGAGATGCTTCTGAGCAGCACAAGACCAACAGGGTCCAATAGTTTATTGAGGTGAGGAAAGGTAAGGAAAGAAAGGGGTCTCTTAGGTTCAGCCATGAGGAAAGATGGCCAGTGACCTTGGTAAGACCTGAGTGAGTGTAAGCAGGGACCAGGTGATGGTGGACTGGTCACAACAGGAAGTGATGCATTGGAAGAGAAAGGAAAAAGAACAGTCAGGAGGATACTAACAAAAACTGGTCGATCTGATATGATCTTTACACATCATACACGTATTGGAGTCACGCTGTGCCCCATAAATATATAAAGCTACTATGTATTGCAAATAAAGATATAAGCACAGTCTGGTAACCTTTGTCTCAGCATTTTGGAGGTGGAAGCTGGAGGACTGGAAGCTCGGGGCCATTCTTGGGTGAACAGGAAGTGTAAGGCCATCCAGAGACACATGGAATCCCGTATCAGAATAAGTAAAGATACTGATAAGTAATGAGCAAGACATAGTCATCATGTGTTACATTCCAAGGAGAATGACTGGCAGCCTACGAAGTTAGTACCTTATCTCCCAGGTGAGGAGGCTTGAACAGGAAGGAACAAAGCCTTAATTAGTTCCACATCAGCAGAACGCAAGCTTTCTCTTGACCCACTGTGTGTGTGATGCTAATGATGACTATGATGAGCGAGAGAATTTCTCCTAAAGAAATGGACACTAGGTATCTACAGCCTATGATTACATCACCCTACTTTTACTACATTTTTTACATATCAATAACATTGTGACAGTGAGTCATAATTTGTATTACAGAGGAGCTATAATGAAAAAGATAGCTAAGAATAGCTTTACAAATATGAGAGTTAGGGGAATGACACCCAGAGAGGCTCACCCTTCTCAGAGGAAAAGAAAAGGGGAGAATGGGGCAATCTGGGTGAGGGAGAACTGAGAGGGCATGGGTGGCTGATAGAGGGATGTAAAGTGAATAAATACATTAATTAACAAGTATGTGAGTTCCCTTTGCATGTTTAAAGGTCTAGTCTGTGTTTTAAACCCGTGTTTCTCACAACTTACAACCTAAACGTGCAAGTTTTCCTACCAGAATATGTTATGCCCCGTTTTTGATGGGAGGGCAGATGGTAACGTCACCTGCTTCTTAAGCTAGTTGTCTGTCATCTAGCAGAAACACAGGTGAAGACAAGTGGTCTCAGCATTGGTTACCATTAGGAAAAGGTATCTTGATATTTCTGTAGCTTTTTATTTCAGTGGGGGTGGGTGAGGGGGAGGTCTCATTTAAACACGCTGGAATGTTACATTCAGCTTGTGCGAAGTGCACACAAAGCAATTTTCTGTTTTGTTTTAAAGAAGAAACATTGCAATGCTACATAGGTGAGAAAAGTGGCTCAAGGAAGAGGGAATTAATGGCTGGGCTGGAGCCGTTATACGTGGAGAAGATCAGTTTTTAGAACGATGTTTCATTTTTCCTACCAATGTCCTTGGTTGTCAAATACTGAACATTAGAAGCACATCCAAACTAAAATTGGCCTGTGGGAAAGACAGCAGTCAAGGTTACGAAAACATCAGAAAACAGCGACTTATTCCACCCAGTCGCAGCACCTATGAGGCTTCAGGGAGATGCAAGCTCCCATGTTGCCAGCTGGGCCATCTGTTCAAGCTGCTGCCCGCCTGGTCAGTGTGGACGAGGAGACACCTGTCACATGCATTCACATGTTGCAGGAAGCGTAGTTGTTGGTGTTTGGCAGGTCAGACCCTTCTCAGAATCAGAATGAGACAAGTGCTTTGGCACTGGATGGCTGCATATGGTACACCATCCTTCCAGGGGGCAGGCGCAGTGTGGTTGGGCTCTCTCACTGTGGTGGATCGTCTCAACGACCCTTGATGAAACAGCACACCATAAAGAACTAGGCGATGCTCTCCCCACCTTCACTAACAGTTGGTGCTGCCTGGTGTGTTAAACATGAGCAAAAGGGATAGGAACAATATCCCTGGAGGTAGCTAATAGTGACGTGTCTTATTTACCTGTTTTTAAGTACTCGTGTGTGTTGTCTCTATCCTATAATTCATACTTCGAAAAAGAAACAATCTACAGAAATTAAAACTAGAATTATTTGAGTGCATTAGTCCATTATCTCACAGGCAGTAAACTAACGTCAGAGCCGTAGCTCTGAATCTCATGATCCCAAGAGTGCCATCTTCACCCTGAAGAAGATGTAGTTGATGGTGTTTTCTGTATTCTTTCAGCTCAAGGTTATGAAGGTAATACTAACTGCAGCGCTGGTGAGCATTAAGACCTCAGGTGGATTCTGTTAGTAAAAGCCTGCGTTTCGTCTGGATTTCAAGTCTAGTGTCTGGAAATAGAAATAGACCCTGGATCATTTGCCTGTTTGCTGGGAATGAAAAATAACAGAAGATCAACCTCAAATTGATCTGCACTCAGAAGCATAGATTGTGTCTGAGAGACAAAGCTGACCTATTTTTAAAGGGGTTATGGGGACTTACCTTGTGTGAAGAGAGGAAAGCAAATTTGGTACCACTTATTTGTTGAATGCTAGTATTTAAATACCTCATCCCCATCCTGAGTAGAAATGTCTATATTCTTTTGATATATGTGTTAGAGCTGACCTTTTTTTTTCTTCTTTTGGGGGTGGTGGTGAGGTTGAAACTGATTTGCTGTATAGCCTAGGTTTACCTCAAACTGGATGGGCAGGCATCATAATTCCTAAAGAGACAGCATTTTAAAGTGAGACACAGCATTTAGTCTACAGGGTGTGTCAAAGCCTACAGTGGGACGTGCTCTTTGCACCCATGTCTAATCGAAGCCACTTAAGCAGTGCTGCTGTTGCATTGCAGGGTGACATTTCTTAGGAGCAAGGAGAAGGGGTCAACCCCCCACCCCCAGTTGATATATACCTACAAGTTTTTAAATTTATCAAAGTAGATAGCAGAGATACAATGTTGAAGAGATCTTATTTACAAAGATCAGGGTAACTATAAATGCCAGGGACAGATAGGAGGGGGCCGGGGTTTGTAAGCTAAGGCAGGAAGGATGCTGATTTTATAGTAGTGAAATTTGGGGTCCAGGAAAGAAAAGAACCAGCCAGGCTGGGGTGCTGAGGAGAGTGTGACATTTTTCAGTAAGTAAAAGACATTAAGAGCAAGGCTAGGATCAGCTCTGAGCTCACAGGCTGTGATGGAAGTTGAGGTTTGAGAGTGTTTTGACAGGTAAGTCATACAATCAAACTATAATTATAATGGCCCTTCTGAACCCGGAGTATAGGGAAAGGAGGAGGCTTGAATAGAGATTAGGAATGGAGCAAGAAGACTAGGGGATAATCCAGGGTGAAATGGCAAAGGCTGAGCCAAGGTGGTGACCAGTGGACTAGAGGGTGCATCAAATTTGCAAGTGATCCATTGTGGGTCACGAAAGATGATCCTGAAAGATAATGGGTAGGTTTCTGTCCTGGGGATACAACCTTCACTCTGAGAGAGAAGACTGGGAATAACAAGCCAGATAAAACAGGTTGGATCCTCATGTGGAAGTGTGCGCCATACATTCGAAGTAGCTCTAAAAGCTTGTGGCTGAGGACGCGTCGAGGAAAGAGCTATTGAAGCGGCACAGTAAATGAGATCACTTTTCAGGGGAAAAGGAGAAGAGGATTGCAGTAAACTTAGGTTTCCTGACACCCAGGGAGCAGCAGATGGATTAGCAAATACCTCTGAGAAAGGCGAGGGAAAGGGGGGACATCGAGTGGAAGGGCTTCCAAGACCAAGAGAGAACAACTCCAAAAAGGGTAGAGTCAGCAAGCCGAAGTGTACAGAAATCAAAACAAATGAATCTAAGAAGTGCTTGTAGGACTTAGCAACCTGAAGGTTGTTGGTATCCTAGTTAGATAATCCACCTCAAAAACAATAAGTGGGAATGACTAATTTTAAAACTAAAATTTAAAGCTTGAAATAATTGGTTTTAACTAAAATTATTGCATGAGTTCCAGTATGTGATTTGATTATTTTTCATATTTTGAGTCAATTTTCAAAAAGCATTAGCATCGTATGATATGTATTGGAGAAGCTTTTCTAGTTGAACATTTTAGATGAAGATTAGTAGGTCACATATCCACACAGTGGAAATAAAACCAACCATGCGTCAAGCTTTGTCCTATTAACACTCCATATAATTATAATATGAAGGATTACTAGTGTCAATAGAAGGAACAAAAGTAGTAAGACCCTTAATGATAGTAATCACTTATATTTAATAGCATTTTGTACTTCCATGTACAGCCAAGAGTGAACAAAACCATACACTCCGATAAGTACTTTTGGAGCTCTAGGGAAGTAGTAACTGATTAAGGAAAGCAACACTGTATACACTTGATGTTCAGTGCTTCCAACAACAGTAAATCCCCCAATTAACACTCTATGACTTTATTCTCTCTGACTCCTCCCTTTGTAGAGCTTTTCACAGCTTGCTATAGTGGACTCTCTGCCCCCAACACACACAACCTTGTTTGTTTGTTTGTTTGTTTGTGGTGGTAAAGCAAACGTATCTTTGGAAACTTAAAATAGCATTAACAATCTATCTTAAATTGACCCGCTCAGTGATTGCGTTTCTTCCCATCTCTCTGAACAAGTTAGTTGTATGGAGAGGTCTGTAATGGTCAGTTGCTAGGCAAAGTGAAGCGCTGAAGCCAGGGCCATCGGTCCCTTAGGATGCATAATCAAACAGCAGGCTATGACCCTGCCCCAGCAGCAGCATGACCACTGTGTGAATTCATTTGCTGTTTTCTTTTGAATGCTGCCTCAAGAATATGTGCTGGAAAGTGGCTTTTATGTGATTCTGTGTTGACTCTTGGGGCTTGTCTCTCACATGTACTTAAAATATGAATTATGCCCCAAGTCTCTTGAATCTCTTTGGAATCATTCTACTCCAAGGAAATTTCATTTAGCAAGTCCCAGAGTGATTTCTGTTCATCAATTATGGAAGAGAGATTCAGGGTTTTGAGTTTTAACTGGTTGCAGTTTTTGACATTTCCAGACTACGCTGGCAAAAAAGAAAATCCCCAGACCTTTGTATGTTCTTTTCAGAGCTGGCCGGCTAAGAAGTCTAGGGTTTATACCTCTTTTGTAGCTTTAACAAGGCATTTTATATATGCTTGAGAAATGATTAATATCTAACATCTTTTTGGAGTAACAACATTAAATCTTTGTTTTGTGTAGTACTAGCCTGTAGTCAATTCTGCAACAATGTTTCAAAATATACTCTGTATCCACTTAGAATTGATTGTGCCACGATCAGAGGTGTGATGGTATGAACAATTACTGTTACATGTTATAAGTCTAATTTCTTATTTATTTATTTATTTATTTATTTATATGTATGTGAGTACACTGTAGCTGTACAAGTGGTTGTTAGCCTTCATGTGGTTGCTGGGAATTGAATTTTTAGGATCTCTGCTCACTCCGGTCAACTCCACTCACTCAGTCCCTGCATGCTCTGACCCAAAGATTTATTATTTATTATTAAAGATATATTATTATACATAAGTACACTGTAGCTGACTTCAGATGCACCAGAAGAAGGAGTCCGATCTCATTACAGATGGTTATGAACCACCATGTGGTTGCTGGGATTTGAACTCAGGACCTTCGGAAGAGCAGTCAGTGCTCTTACCCACTTGCCATCTTGCCAGCCTTGCAAGTCTAATTTCTAATAGTAGGAAAGTGATTTCAACATTTCTCATACAGGTGCCAGCATCTAAAGCCGCTGGTAGAAATGGCTGTATACACCAGCAAGTAAAGCCACTGGAAATCCATTTCCTTCTCAAAAGGAGCCGGTGTTGTCTTCTCCGTGGCAGGGATTGTTAACGTGTTCTCACTGTCTTCTCAGTCATACCAATTCTGAGATTGACTGGCTCATTGTTATGATGTCATTCCAGTGTCTGAAATCTCTTTGTAAACCCAGCTTAGGTACCAAGATATCCAGAAAGGCTATCCCTTGGGAATAAAGACCCAACTTTGAAGATGGGTCTTAAATAGAGAGAATAGAATAGGAGGTTGGATGCCGAGTCTGGCTGTATCCCACACACCCATAATTTCACTGGCCATGCACAGATCTGTCCTAAAAAAAGTTTTATTTTAAAAGACAAATGCTACGGAAGTTCAAAGTGATTAAGCTACTATTGAATTGCCTAGCAGGCAGAAAATAACCAAAACTCTCAGAGGGAAGTAACACAAAGCTTATTTCTGCATTTTAAAATCAGGAATCATGACAAAGGTATAGTGTAACGTGATTATAGAATATACATATCTATCTATCTATATCTATATCTATATAAGTATATGTATATATATGTATATATAGAGAGAGAGACAGAGAGAGAGAGAGAGAGAGAGAGAGAGAGAAATTTTTAAATAAATAGATGTTAGTACCCTATTCAAAGTTCACCATGTAATACAAATATGTATGGTTATGTATATCATATATGGTATATATCAATGTATATATACATATACCTATATATATATATATATATATAAAGAAAAAAATGATAAAAATAAAATACAAATTTAAAATATTTATTGTACCACGTTGTACCTAGCAGTTTACACTTCTTGCTTCAAAATTTTAAGGTCTATATGCTATACATCTCAAAATGTGTAGTGTTGCTAGTACTTGCAAACCTCTATATGTTGAAAAGGAAAGTAAAAAATGGCTAACTTAAACCCAATTACATTAAATATAAGTACATTAACTACTCTTAAAAAGGCAGAGATTTAGTAATCTAAAAAAAATTATCTAAAAATCAGGACCCAACTTATATCCTGTCACATAGAAAAATGCAGGTTGTAAGTGAAGGAACGGGAAAAGATTTACCATGTAAATAACATGCACAAGAACCTAATGAGCTTACAGTAATAGGTCAAATGTCAAAGCAAAGATAATGATAGATGTTAAAAGGGAAAGTGTGCTGAGCAGGACAGGGCCAATCAGAGAGAGTAGTACCAATCATAAGGAATGTGAAAGAACTACTCAGCAGAGCCTGGGAATTCTTAACGAAAGATGCTGAATAAATGAAAACCCCAAGAACCCAAACCAGAGATGTCAAACTGAACAGAGCCCCATCATACGTCAGGCACACATGGAGGCCGCTGTTAATGATCTTAGCGGCCAAAGAAGGCTGCCAGATTGTTTTTTTCTGAAGAATATTCTGGGATGACCTAAGTATCCCAGATCCTTAAGCTACTCGCAGTGACTTAGAAGCAGCCCTTAGTCAGCTTCCTGTACATTTTTTAATAACAAGATGTGGTACAGTCTGCTTGGTTTATTTTGATGTGAAGGTAGGTTTAGGTAATATTATTTTATCTTTTAAATATTTTTGTATATACTCAAGTACTTTGTGGGTTGTAAAAATACTAACATTGGCCTCAAATCTTTCTACCAGTCCTTTCTTTTGAGTGGTTTGAGGGTGACGTCTCAGTTGGTTACTGGCTTCTACTTGACTGATTAGAAAGAGCTCTGTGTGCTTAGGCTGCAGATGCAGGTGGCATCTCCTGGTGAAAAGTGGGTTCTGCTCCCTGTTTGTGTCCCTGTGGGGCACATCCCCACTTATGTGTGAAGGTGGCCTTGGGGTGCCTTTAGGGAGGTTCTTTTTTCCCCCTCAAAACAGAGCTTTGAATTTTTTCAGGAGCTTGGACAGAGCAGGAGGGCACTTGGCGCCAGGAGGAAAAAAGGCTTTGAAAGGGGGAGGAGGGAGGACATAGCTGATGGCTTTGGCTGGCGGCTTTGCCCAGGGTTGACTCTGGTTTAGAATATGAATTAGGTAGCTGCTGATTGGTGCACATTGTTTTGTCACAGAAAAAAAAAAAAGTGGGGGAGTTTTGTAGATAGTCATTCTCTTGCTACTTTGTGGAATAAAATCGAGAATAAATCTGGTTGCTTGTTAGGACATACATATTGTAGCTGCTCTACGCCAAGGCACAGACTGAATTCCTCGACGGCCCAGAGGAAACTGTTATAACTCGGGAGTACCACCGGGGGTGTTTGGTTTGTTGTTGTTTGTTTGTTTGTTTGTTTGTTTATAACATTAAGAGGTAAGAATTGTAAGTCAGAAATGAACTTGGACATTGAAGTTGAAGAAGCACAGACATTCTTTTTTGTATTTTTTGTTTCTGTGTATTCCTGGTTGAATTTTTATTCTTTCCTTATTGACTTGTAGTGGTTGCATAGTCAGCTCATACATAGATCTAGCACATTTTAAATGACTTATAATATATATTCAAAAACAAAAAAGTGGCATGGAGTCTTCATATTGTCTTGCTCAGAGGACACATAACAAACCTATGTGTGAGTTTGTTCTTTTTCACCCAGGCAATATAATGAACTAATCTTTCTCTTAAGGGCTGACATTTTGGAGGACTATTACCAAACTGGGAAATAGAAATGATCTGGCTTATCGAGTTTCTCTGTTTAAATGAAGGCAATACCTCATCGTTTAAAACCACTGTGTGCTACAATGAGTGCCAATAAATTACATTTATTTTCTAACAAGATCCACACAGCAATGTTCAGTTAAGCTGCACCAGGTAAACATTAGCTGCCATAGCTTCAGCTACTGCCACCTACTAAGGAGTGGCTACTCAGTCTGGGTCCTGAGCATTCTCATTTGCCTTCTCAAGCCCATTGTCTACAACACTGTGTTTTGGGCTAGTATATCTTATGTATCTCCTAGTGTTATTTGATTTGTGACATTGATATACTAGGAAAAATTAGGCCTAAGCTAATAATTCCTTCTCTAAATAATTAAAAGCATCCTCCAGCTCTTAGGCCCAAAGGAGGCTAAGAGTGTGTGATAGGGATGGGATGAGGCTGGGAAGGATAGGCAGGATAATGTGCAGGAAATTTACTTATATATGTTTGTTTTGTCATGATCAT
>JADRCD010218660.1:0-18940 GCA_019843815.1 Montemys delectorum
ACACACACACACACACACACACACACACATATACATAGACCCAGTGTAAAAGTAGGAAAAGTATTTGAATAGCCATTTCCCTAAAGAAAGTATAGAAGTGGATGCATACATACAGCTACATGTATACATAAAGACATGATACAGTCTTTAAAAAAGAAAAAAATATATACCCTATTAAACACTATCAGTACTTAAAAACAAGCTTAATGTGGTTGTCATAAACAGGGTCATTATACAAAATCAACTGTGCTTCTATCTGTTACTAGCACATCTAAAAATGAAATTTTTAAAAGTTCTCTTTGTAAAGGCATACAAAAGAACAGCAACATGAATCTCTTGGGAATAAACTTAACACACAAGTGAGAGAGTTGAACCCTGAAAACAACATGATATTCAAACACACCAAAGACCTAAAAACATGGAAATATACTCCATGTTCATGAGGCCATGAACCAATGCTCTTAATATTGTGATAGTGTCAATGTGATCACAATCAAAAGGCTGGTTCTAAATTAAAAACGCAATTAAGAGTAAAGAAAAGTCACAGCTCTGCTACTTTTCTTACATAGCCCAGAGATAACACCACCCACAGTAGACTGGGCTCTTATACATCAATTAACAATCAAGAAAATGTCCCACAGCCATTACCACAACCATGTCCATGGCCACGCCCACAGCCACACCCACAGATGTGCTTACAGCCAATGCAGACAATTCCTGAGTTGAGGTTCCCTTCTCCTAGGTGTCTCTAGCTTGTGTCAAGTTGACAAAAATTAACCAGTACAATACAATCTATGTCAAGATATATTATCAAGGACTTCAGAATACATAAACCACGCAAAAAGAAAAAAATATAAGAATATGCAACACAAAGAATGAACCTAATATAAATCTCAGACTTTAATAAACTATATCAATACTAGCAATCGTGCCAAACTAATAAAAGACATAAATAATAATAGCGAAAGGCAGTGACAGTTATATGGAAACTATATTTTCTGCTCAATTCCTTTAAGGCCTAAACTTATCCCCTGAAGAAGTCTATTAAATTTAAAATAAGTAAGTAATGTTAATTATTTCAAAAAATCAAATTATGAAAATAAAGTCTAATGTTCGCAAGAGCGGGGAGGGAAGGGCGGCTTCAAATATTGCTGATGTACTTGGATTGACCGTGACAGAAGCCAAATGAGGGTTTGGTGAGAGCACCAGCCATGCCAGGGCTGTTAAACTCAGGGCAGCTTCCTGACAACCTCTCATTTGGCTGCTCCCCAGCCATTGTATTTACAGTAAATAAGACACCACTACCAGCATAAGGAATTATCTTCCTTATCAGCAATTTGCTCTAAGTATAGGCTCTGGGAAGTCTTCCTTTTAGACTCAAAAAGCAAGTAATTGAGTTAAACAGATTTTTAACTGTTCCTGAAACCTAAAGCCCATTTCTCCTCTAACAGCCCTCTCTGCCAGTCCCTCTACCACCCAGCAGAACTGAGTTTCATCCCTGTTTCCACGCAACCTGTCTTACATCTAGAGATGCAATACATCCACACTGTGCATTAGCTCCACACTGGCCTGTCCTCCAAGCTTCCATCCCGTGAAAACAGAGACCACCGCACAGTCATTTTACTTTGAGACCTCACGGGCCAGAAGTCACAGCTATCAGGGTGTCTGAGATGCAACAGTCACCTGATTACTAGATAATCTGTCTGTAAAGAGAAGCAGAAGATGTTGCTTTGGGCCTAATTCAGGGGTGATAGCTCTGTATGCAAGCACATAGGCACATGCGTGTCGGTTTATGTGAATATGTTAGAATGTGTGCATGTCTACGTGTGCCGTTTTACTTCTATTGTGTATATGTGTACATGTGGTATATATAAATATATATATATACATATAGACAGGTGTTGTCTTATGTATATGTGTGCTTGTATGTATATATATGTACATGTGTGTGTACAGATATGCTCATATGTGTATACATATGTGGCTATACATACTTGTATATCTGGGGAACCTTATATATATATATTTCTTTGTATATATGTGCTCATATATATGCATGTATATGCATGTATGTTCATTTGTCCCTCCTTCCCCAACTTTTGCCCCTCCCGCATCTTTCTGCTCTTATTCCTCCTGGTCAACTTACTGCTCGTGAAGTTTCTTCCAGAAGCTGTGGCTTAGCAACCTCACAAAAGGAAAAGGCTTTTCTCAATATTTCTCAGTGACAGCCCTGAGGCCTTCAAACACTAACCACTGTGACCATGACTGGACAGGATCATATCACAGCCCAGAGTGACTCAGTGAGCCCTCTTCTCCAGAGGCTAGAAGTGAGGTGACAGGAATTGCCCAGGGGAATTCTGGGTGACTTATCAAGAATGCAGAGTTAGTGAGGCTAGTCCATGACCTCCGCCTGTCCTTACTGAGTGCTCGCCATTGACATCTGCCTGTGGTAACTGTGCCTGTACATACACTGCTGCAGAACAGCTTCTGTACATTGTTTCTCCTGATACACAGAACTATTATTCTAGCACATTTATTTAGACATCTGTAGTGGAGGCGTTTCCTTTCTATATGAAGAGCTTAGTGCCAAATGTACGTGTTGCTGAAAATAATGGGTCAGTAGCTTTGGTTTGGGGTAAAACAAAACCCAAGTATTACAATTTTGTCAAACAAAGTGTGAACAGCCAGGAACCCCAAGAGAAACGAGCCACCCATCCAAGTATGAATGTAGATGAGTAATAATGCCTCAGGAAGGACTCAGCGCTCGCTCGCGCTCTCTCGCTCTCTCTGTCTCTGTCTCTGTCTCTCTCTCACTCACTCTACTACAAAGCCAGGGCTACTGAGGCTGCCATGGGTGGCCTTGGGTTGTAGCTTTGTCTATAACTGTACTAAAGCTCTTCCTCTCTGTGAGAGAGAAAAGGAAGCTAAGAGAGGGCGAAGGGGACAAAGGACAGAAAAGGAAAGAAAACAACATAATGCATTAAGAAAGCACTCAGAAAAACCTCACTGCCGCGAATCTGGGAATCTCTCAGATAACTGGCCAAGACCACTCACTGGTTTAGGACTGGCTCAAAAACACTTACAGAGAGAACAAGACCACGCCCCCAGCCAGATCCCCTTTCAACTGCCTTAACACCAACCTGGGTGCACTTAAGTCAGCGTGGGAATCAGCTTTTCACAAGAGCTTTCTTTTATGGATTTTCCATCCGGCAAAGGAGTCTATTCCAGGGCTGGGCAGATCCGACCACAGCATGCTTGGCTGGAGAGCACAGCAGCTCCTCTAGAGACTCTCCGACCTGGAGGGACGAAGACAAAAAGCCATTAGTAGGCCTGATATTCTCATTGGTGTAAGTTAGTGTGTCTCTGTCTCTCTCTCTGTCTCTCTCTCTCTCTCTCTCTGTCTCTGTCTCTCTCTCTCTCTCTGTCTCTCTCTCTCTCTCTCTCTCCCCCCCCCCCACTCCAAATAACTTTCAAACTTAAAGCTATTAACCAGAAACAGCCCTTGCAGGCACCCCTAAGCACAGCTGGGTGTACTGGAAAGGGTCTCTGATTGGCGATGCCCTCTGTCCGTGGAAATTTTTAAAGCCTGATGTTTTAATTAACCACGGAAAACGCAAGCTACAACTAAAGTTTCATGAACACACTGATCTGCCCCATGGAAAACCACAGGAATGTTCTGGCAGGGCCTGGGACACAGAGGCCTGGAGTCATTCCCCTTAGGAACTGAAACAGAAAATTAAGTTGCTCAATATGTTTCAAGAAACAAAATGAAAGCCAGATTTAATCTCAATCAAACACAAAAACCACTTCAGAACTTCAAAGGACACCACGAAGACACCAAAGCAGAGACCATAAAGGAAGCTTTGTGCAGTTTAGGAATCAGAATGTATTTGCATTGCAATGCGAATAGGACCACAATTTTATGGGCTGAATAACAAAGGAGACATTAATCATCTTTTGTTTCCTAATAGGGAAAAATTATTGTGCAAAACCAATCCTCAGTAAATAAGCCATAAGTACTTTCAAATGTGCACTGTACCCATAAGTATTATCAAATGTATACTGCATTCCTGTAAGTATTATCAAATGTATGTCTCCATAAAATCAACCCATTAATTACTTTACCACTACACAACCACACTTTGGCTTGAGTGATAAAAGACACTAAGATAAATGGTGTTAAAATGTCTGATACTCAAGAATACTAATACTAATAAAAGGAGTATGAGGATTCAGAACAAGAATGGGTTACCTATTCTCTGTAGATTGCCTTTTATCTGAAAATAAGGGCTAATAAATGAAGTCTAAACTCACTAAGTCTGGTCATCCCTGATGTAAAAATTAGAAATATTCTAAAACCCGAAACATTCCCAATGCCAACATAGAACCTTAAGTGGAAAATTCCATACTACGAAACTTTGTTCTTCAAAATAAATTTACCTTCAGGGTACTTGTATATGATACCATGAAACGGATATAAATTTTTGTTTACACTTGGATCCTATCCTCAAGATATCTCATTATATAAATACCTCAAAATTAGAAAAAAAATTAGATATCTGTAATATTCCTGGGTCCCAAGCAGTCCATCAAAAGGGCATCGCTTTGTAGCAGCATTTCACTTAGAAATTCAAACCCCAGTGTCCAGGAACACTTCAGGGCTGACAGACAAACAGAACTTTCCTAGAAATGTACTTTCTTGTTCTATTCCACAAAGTTAGCACAGATAAAAAATCCTATCCAAATGTCACTCCCGCAAGTGTACTGCACCACCATCCTTTAATTAACATGACTCCGGGGCTGGTGAGATGCTCAGCGGGTAAGAGCACTGACTGCTCTTCCAAAGGTCCTGAGTTCAAATCCCAGCAACCACATGGTGGCTCATAACCACCCAAAATGAGATCTGACACCCTCTGCTGGTGCGTCAGAAATCAGCTACACTGTACTTATGTATAATAATAAATAAATCTTTGGGCCAGTGAGCAAGGACTGAGCGAGTGGAGCTAACCGAGCAGAGTTGACTGGAGCAAGCAGGGCCAATTGGAGCGAGCAGAGGTCCTAAAAATTCAATCCCCAACAACCACATGAAGGCTCACAACCATCTGTACAGCTAGCTACAGTGTACTCACATATATAAAATAAAGAAATAAATCTTTTTAAAAAATTAACATGACTCCTAGGAAGATTTAAGTGTATCATAGTACCAAGGCCTTTGGCTACTCTGGATCCTCTAAGTGCCCCAAGGAGCACAGTGGTAGAATCGTCGCCCCGGTGGTGTTGGTGATGTCACTCACGCCAGACAGCCCATATCCAGAGAGGTCAAATGCTTTCCTCTGCTAAACACCAAGGAAGTCGGTCCAGCTCACCTGCCTCGACTCTGACCCTGCACACCGCTCCTCGTCCCACTGAGACACCTCATCGTGCACTCTCAGAAGAAACACATAGGTGAGTGAACACATGTTAAATTTCTAACAGTAAAATCAGAATAGACAGGAAGGGATTCCACTGAAACCGAAATGCAGCCAGGAAGACAAAGGAAGACTCAGCTCCGGGCTTTAAAAGCCACAGCTCTGCCCACAATGCTCTCACAGAAGGAACAATGGCTACACTGTGCAGTGGTGGCAGGTGTCCTCCACAGAAACTGCCTGTCAAGCCGAGAGCTTTCTGGTCCTAGTGCTGGCTTCGTTAATAACAGTGCAATCCCTCCAGTTCAAAGCGAGGTTTTCAACAAGATTAAACTATGCCTGTGCCACGCCACCTGTGAGAGGCGGGAAAGACACGTGCTCACCTGTTTTAAGAATAAGGGATTCACTTGGCCTGGTGACGCACGCCTTTAGTCCCAGAGCTCTGGAGGAGGAGGCAGGTGGATTTCTGTGAGTTTGAAGCCAGCCTGGCCTACAAAGTGAGTTCCAGGACAGCCAGGGCTCTGTTACACTGAGAAACCCTGTCTACAAACAAACAAAAAAGAGTAAGTGGTTTTGATAACAAGTCCTAGGCCTGTACCTCTACAATCATCTAAATCTTAAGGAAAAGGCATCAGCAGTTTGGAAAAATGAAGAAAACAAGACACTAAAAACAAAAATAAACCGAATGATCTGTGCGACCTCAGAGAACAAGTAGCTTTTCCTTTCCTTCAGAATTATTTCTTCCAAGCAAAACCACCTCTGCTTCTGCTCAGCTGTCCACTCACAAGGTGCATCCGTGTATACCATATGCCCAAGGTTCTCACCCACGGAGAGACAGCCATGACCAACTCAGAACCACTCCCTGAAAAGCCTTTAAGGAGGCCTTCCCAGCATCCTTTCCCTACTGTGTCACGGGATAACAAAAGCCTCAGCTGTGATCGAGGAGCACCAGGGATGATGTCCTGCTCTGTCACAGCCGGGGAAGAGCACAATGGCTCTCTGGATGGCACTGATGAAAAAACAAAGAGAAGAAAGCTTACTTTCTACCCCAAACCGCTCTGAACACCCCCACCACCCACCCCCACCATGGCTGCACCTAGGGAGAACACAGCAGGGGCTGTTAGCTGTTTCCTTCAACGCCTCAGCTCCAATGTCCACAACACAAGCAAAAGGGCTGAGATTCTTGTTGATGTTTTCCAAGGACACCAGAGCTGTGTCAGCACCAGAGTCGTGATCTAGTCATGCCTTATGGTCATTTGTCAGAGGCTGTCATTGTTCAAATTTAGCAATCTGGTTAGAACTCTGACATACCAGCCACAAACTGGACAGAAACTTGGTGAAGTTACCAAATTATCTCTCTCGGTAGACAACTAAATAAAACCAAGAGTGACGTGAGATAAGGTGCCTTGACTGTCTGGTGTCTTGGCTGAGTGCTGTTAGGGTCTGGGCTACAGCTACATTGTTCTGACAAAATGTGTACCCAGGAATCCCTACCCTTTGAGAATCTGAGTGTTGGGCCAGCATTTTCCTCTTGCTTCTCTAATATCCCATGGGAGATTTCTGCTTCCTAGGCCAGATTCCAGAAATGTCAGCAGAGCTCACTCATCACTGCTTAAATTTCTATCTCCAAATAACCAGGCATGCAGGACAAGAAAGAGTAGCTGGAGAATGGTCCTCTCAGAGCGAAGAGAGGCTGACTTGAAGAACTCAGATGGTAGACTTGAGCGATGATGGCTCACTGGCTGAGCATGTCTGGGACCTGAACTCAGATTCCCAGTATCCATGCAAAGGCTATGTACGGCCATGTTTCATCTATGACCACAGTGCTGGGAGAGGAGCGGAAGGTAGGGGGACGGGGACAAAGACAGGAGGAATGCCACCAGCCTAGCTCTAGGTTCAGCTAGAGAATGATATAGCAGGATACTCAACCTCCTTCTCTGGCCTCTGCACATGTAAGTGGAGTACATAGGCATGTGTACATACAAAACACATCCACAAAAGTAAATAATAAGTAAATAGAATAACTTGGGTTATTTGGTGATTGATTGATTTACATTTCAAATGAATGAAAAACAAATACAAGTTGTTTGAAGAGAGCGGTGGTTTAAATCCCTACTACCACGATGATGAAGTATTATCTATCATAGGTTCCTCCCACAGGTGACCCAGAAGACTACTGGAAATGATCCACAATGGCATAGAAGACTATGTGATCGGTGATGACGACGGGCCATTTGGAAGACACTTTATGTAGGAACTCTCTCTGTCATAGTTTGAAACAAAGAGGGTCTCAACTGGAGAAAGGAGAGGGGCTTTTCTGTTAACTCATGTTGAGAAGCTATTTGGGGAAGAGCACAGAAGCCAACAGATTCACAGCCAACAGATTTACAGCCGGTAGCTCTAGCTCTGCTACTTAGGACCTAAGACCTTGTGAGAGAACTAACTTGGCCTCCTTAATCCTTGCTTTCATGTCCATCACACCAGGGTGATGCTATCAGCGAGGCTCTTAAAGGCACTCATTATTGGAACCAATCAGAAAGGCGTTGTAGACACTACAAAGCACCACGTCAATCAACAAATAGTTACTAGGAAGCTACAGTGCTGCCCGAGATGGTGCTTTGGAGACAACCCCAAGCAGAAGCCATACAGCTTCTTCTGAGACAGAATATTACCTTCTAGGAAATACGAGCTTATTTGTGCAACAGTGGTACAGCTGATACGGAGTAACTCACCGCTCTCTGATTAAACCTGAGGCCCATAGAGAAACCATGCCTAGTACTGTAAAGTGAGTCAAAAACTCACAGCTAGGAAAGTCACAGGCCCTGGTGGCTACCTTATTACTGCTTAGCTAAACTGTCACAGTATCTCAATAGTTATCTTCGCACTATAGACAGATGTTGCTCTCAGCTTCTCTCTGCAAGTGACGGCAGACTCTGGCTGCTCAAGGTGCTGAGAATATGTGACAACTGAATGCTCAGCTATACGCAGGGCATTTCTACCATTCCCCATTAAGGATAGTAGAAGAAAGTTAGAAAGAATGTAAGAGCCAGAAGAAAGAGACAAAGATGCAAAATGCTACCTTCTGGGCATGGCACAATCACAAACTCACAGTAGCTGTTGTTACATACACTGGGCCAGCAGAGACTGGTCCTGTCAACAATCAGTCACAGACTAGGGGCAGAGCTTAAAGGGCTCTACCTCTTACTGTGAAGTATTGGCTACTGGTGAATTCTAGCATAGGGGAGTCACTGTCTACTATGTGAGTAGTCTACTAGGTTCCAATGAATATTCTCAAATCCATGGTCACACTGAGGGCCCTGGTAGCACTCAGGTCACAAATGAAAATGTGACAGATATAAATGTGGCTACAGGCAATATCGAATCAGCTGCTAGACAAACTGCAGGCCATGTGAGATTTACAAGCCCCTAACACTGTTCACCAATGAAAAGATGGTAGATATAGCCATTAAGTGTGAGTTGTTTAATTGTTGGAAACTCATTAATTTAGTAATCACTGTGTGCTCCTTTAGGTACTGGGGATTTGGCACTGCAGTTCCCATCTAATACAGACAATTTTAAAGGCATTTCTCATCTATGTCATCTGTAAAATACACGTCCTAAACACACAAGCCCACTCATGCTGCTTTGGTTAGGATACAGTGGTTTTTTTAATAAGCAAAATCTCTAAGCGAAAGTGTTAACAGTAATGTTCTACCTTGCCTGAAAGCAGTAATTACTTTATTCTTTATTTTAATCTTCAAGGCACATTCTACAATACAACCAAATAGCTGCCACTATATGAGAGGCACATTAGAAAGAATACAGTGCATGACTCTCTGCGCGTGCGCGTGCGTGCGTGTGTGTGTGTGTGTGTGTGTGTGTGTGTGTGTGTGTGTGTGTGTGTGTATGTGTGTTGGCATGGAGTACAACACTCCTCCACATTCCCTCCCTCACCCCCAAGGAGAAAGAAAGCATGCTGGAATCCATCCAACCCCAACAACAACAGCCCCAGTTTTTAACAAGGGGCATATCAGTTATTTTAGAAGCATTTCTAAAATTATTTATTTTAGAAACTAAACTCAGTTCAGTTTTTAACATGCCAAATGGCTGTCTTAGCAAAGTTTCTATTTTCAAAACTCTGTTTTACTTAATTAAAAAAAAAAAAAAGTCCTGAGAACTAGGCTGCCCAAGACACAGTCATCCCTGTTGTCCAAAAATTCAATATGGGTTGGAAAGAAAAGAGCTGGTGAAGGAGAAAGATATGAAATACCCACACATTAATATTTAGACTAATATTAGCCCATACACCTGAAACCTACTGAGAGCCAGTGTTCAACAGGAAGTACAGTGTACAGCAAGTAAGAAAATAAACATCTAACAGAAAGACACCCAAATGCAGGGCAGGGAGGAAGCCCCATAAGATCACTTGCCTAGCATTTCTGATGTTCTGGGATTGACTGGGCCAACACTGGAAAAAAAGGAAGGGGAGAAAGAAGTATGTAAGACATTATTCAAGTCCAGAGCAAGAATTCCCAAACCACAAGGCCAGCTTGGCACAGTGGGTCACGGACAAGGCCAAGGAATCAGTATTTCCTCCCTCACCCACAAATAGCATTGATACAGTCCTGGGGGCCACCGACTCACAGCATGTACTTGAGAGAAAAAAGATATTGAAATCTTCTTACTGTAACAACAAGAGCTGTTTGGCCAGTGTTTCTCAGTCATCATCACATCTACCCTATTGTAGGAACCATTACAATTGTACTTTTTATACAACTAACTTTGAGGCATAGGGTGGCCATATGAATTGACTACTGTGTGAGCCTATAGCTCAGTCTCATCGGCCGCCATGTTTTCTTGGTGCTATCATCAGATACACTCTTAGCAGCTCACATGATCTTTTCTACTATGGTCTAATGATGCCATATGACTACTCATCCTACTGAGTTACCACAAGTACTACCTTAAGATGGTATGAGAATTCTACATGAAACCGGACCCTACCTTTCTAATAAATGGCGTCTGCTTCAAGCATGCTGATAGATCTAGTCAGGTCTGTCATTCTTTGCATTGTCTTCCAACTAAGGGGCAGAGCTGTGGCTCGGGAGAGGAATGCCTATCTACCACTCTCTGTGGCTGGGTAGCTAAGGTGGAGGAGAGGAAGACTAGCATGCCAAGGAATCATTCCTCAAGTCCCAGCCCAAATATAATCCTTCATGAAGTCTTCCCAAATGACTGGGTGTGAACACTTACTGGGGGCTTGGTGATTTCAGCGCATCTCCTACAAAGAGCGCAGATAGGTGCTTATCTCCAAGATTCAAGCATCTTACCTTATCCATCTCCACAGCACCTCACTTCCTCACCCTGCACCCAAGCTTCCCTCTTCCTTCTGGTTCTCCACTACCTCTCTTCAATGTTCTTTCATGGGCTCCTCTCTAACTGGCCACTAACATATGAAAGTGGTCAAACAGCTTCATCCTACCCTGTGATGTTTAGTGAGTGCTGACTGACAAGCTGAAAGGATCTGGAATCACCTAGGACAGAGGTTCTCAACCCGTGGGTACCAACCCACCCAGAGGTTGTATATTAGATATCCTGCGTGTCAGATACTTATTACAATTAATAATGGTAGCGATGTTACAGTTATGAAGTAGCCATGGAATGACTCACGTTGGGGGTCACCACAACATGAGGAACCGGATTCAAAGCATTGCAGCATTAGGAAGGTTGAAAACGGCTGACCTGGAAGGCAAGCCTCTGAGCATGCCTATGAGGATTTCTTTAGATTAGGTTCTCCTCTGGCCACATCTGTGGGGGAGTATCTAGATTACGTTGCCTGGCATGGGAAGACCCACCTCGGCTGTGGGCAGCATCACTCCATAGGATGCTGTGACGGTTGAGTTCATTGTCAACTTGATAGATGGCAATAGAACCATTTGTGGAACTGGCCTCTGGGTATGTTTGCAGGGAATTATATTGACTATAATAAGCTATGCTGACTGTAAGTAGCTGTTCCTTGGTTGGGATCTGGACTCAAGGACTGGAGAAGAGAGCTGACTCGCCGTAGCCATTCATCATTCTCTGCTTCCTGCTGGATGTGATAATGAACAGTTCCTTCAGGCTCCTTATGCTTTGACCTCCCTGCCATGATGGATGGTACTCTGGAATTGGGAGCCGGGATAAGCTCAGAGATACAAAGTGATGAGCCATCTCAAGCTCTTGCCACCATGACTTCTCCAGCAAGACAGACTAGACTGTCAAACTGAGAGCCAAAAGAAAGCCTTTCTCCCTTGAGTCATTTTTCAGTGGGTACTTCACCATACCAACAAGAAAAGTCACTTGCCGTCAACACACATACATTTATTCATGCTTCAAAGAGGCACCCTCATCCTATGCACTATCGGGTCTGTGCACCGGAGGCTATCCACAGAGACCTCTGGCTGGGCCAGGTTGAAGGGTTCAAGAGAAGGGGAAAAGGCCCAAGCAGGGAAGGGGAAATGCCTCTGCCACCTCCCTCCGCTGCTGCCACTGCTCTGGTGCAGCCAGCAGCTGTTGCTGAGATGTTACACTGGCTGAGCTGTGCTGAGCCTAGCCAAGCCAAGCAGGGCTGAGTAGGGGGAGGGCAGGCTGGCTAGTGAGGGAGAGAACAGAGTGCAGGGGAGCGTCTAGGGATGAAAGCTTCAGGAAAGTGTTCTCTTCCCAGGCAGTGTTACAGCTCTTGTGACAGATGTTCTCAGATGACGGAGTAATTCTCACACACCTTTATTCCTCTGGATAGGATCTTATATACAGTTTTGGGGTGGGCTGGGTCTCAGAGCAGGTGTTTCCTATCGGCTTGGCCTGAGATACCTCATCTATATGAGGAGGGACTTGTGGGCGCTGCCCCTCTGTGACTGATGGCCACAATTCTCTCTATGGTGGGGGTGGGCTGTGGCTACATGACAGGGGCCTGGCGAGCTTCAGGAGCAGAGAAGGGAGACCCATCCCTTCTGGGTCTCCAGGGCTTCAAGCCTTAGCTCGACCTTACCAGGCTTCCTTTCATGACCCAGCGTGCACTATACATTGCCAGCTGGACCTCCTTCTACATCCAGACAACCACATCATAGTTCAAGAGCTTCTGTGACCTCGCATGTCTGTTCCCACAGACATATTCTTCACATTTTTAACACAGCACTAAGATGTATCTTATGAAAAATTGGCTTCTCTAAAATAACACTGCTTTTCTTTAAAATATCATGGTGGCCTTAAATAAACTGTCGTCTTTCAGCCCGTGAACATTAAAGGCTGTCTCAGTGCATACTCCCTCCCCTCCACTGCCCCACAACAACGCTGTCCAACAGAACACTAAAAGGGAAACCGCACCATATTTGTGCCGCCCGTTACAGCAGCCACTGGTTACTTATACCTTGAAAGCCCGTTACAGCAGCCACTGGTTACTTATACCTTGAAATTGGGACTCATGTGACTGAGGAAGTTGAATTTTTCTAAACAATCTTTTCTAGCTCCCGGCTCACCATTCCCTTCTCTGAGCAGTCACTCACTGCTTTCTCCCCAAAACACGGCCCTTTAAGACATTTCTTAGCAAAGACAAGAGGTAGCAGAAAACAGGTTGACTTTTTCCCCTAATGTCTATCCTCCCACTCCCTTTGTTTTTGAATGACAATTTGGACACAACAACAACAACAACAACAACAACAAACAGCAGTCATTTCTTTTAAGGTTTTGTTGCTGCTTGCAGTACTGGGGTGAACCTCGAACATACTTGGTCAAGAGTGAGTCTGTTTGTATGTTCTGATCTTATTAAAGTCACCTGTGATCATTTTAATTATTAAAGCCAAATAAAAATAGATGAGGCAGAACTGAAGTCTGAGTCACAAATTCTGCTTAAATAAAGGTACTTGGCATAAAGGAAGCCTAGTTTACCGAGAAACAAAGGGAGGGCGGGCGGCCTTCCCACGAGCTCAAAACTGGCACTCTGGCTGTCAGAAACAAAATCATGTTTTCAAGGGGAGGTTTAATTTTAGTCAAACAAAATTATCTGTCACAATAAATTAGCGTTGATTTGAATTTTATTGGTTTGTACTCTTGCTTGAATTTACGCCATAAATTTTTCATTGGTTTATAGTTATAGACATGCTAGAAGCATGAAGTTTATATACCTAGTTTTATGTTCAGGAATATTTAAGCTACACTGTAACGAAATCATTTATTCCCCGAGGATTTATGAGATGGCCTTCCCTCCTTTAAATAAAGAGGTACATGAATTACAGATGTTTAAGGAACACTGGCCTTTATACACTTTACCACCTTTGATACATTCGTTATACTTTCCATAAATGAACAGAGACAAACGGAACAGAAAGGCTCGAGCCAGCAATCGTTTGCTGAGCTGAGTCTCCCTGAAGCCCGTCCAGCTCTCCAGCTCCATGAGTTATGTATCACTGACCAGCATTTGGATCAGCTCTTTCCTCCAGCAGAAGTGGTTTCTATTATAAAGGATGACTGGGAAGGCTGCTTAACTGCTCCTCCCACCTCCCACCCCCCCACCTCTACCAGACTCTATTCATTAATACAGTTCTACCTGGCAACAGCACAACAGATGCAAAGCAAACAAAGAGCAATGCTGGGCTGAAGGAAGGCGGCTTCCTGACTGGGTTCAATCACCAGGAATGGAGGGGAATGGAGGGGAATGGAGGGGAATGGAGGGGAATGGAGGGGAATGGAGGGGAATGGAGGGGAATGGAGGGGAATGGAGCATTGTTTTTGCTAAGTGTGTACAAGGAGCTTGTAACCATTCTAACTCCTAATTTCTTATTCTTTATGGATTGTAGTCCCTTCAGCTTCCAAACAGTTCATTTTTAAAATTCTGCTTCCAAGATGCAAGTTTTTGCAACACTCTGGCCGTATGTCCATACCTTAGGCTTCTCTTTCCTTTGGTCTGTCTAACACCAAGAGAAAGGTCATAGCAAGTGTGTGGAGACATACACACACACACACACACACACACACACACACACACACACACCACGGAGTTGGGGGAGGGCATTTGGCTACCTGTTGCCTTGAAAAATGGTGGCAGAGACCCTGCCACCTAGGTAGGCTAACACCAAATAGGATTTAAAATGAATGTACTTTGTCATTGTTAGGATTTTATTTTTTTTTAATTAGCCAAGGGATGGATGGAGAGAGAACTCAGTTGGTGAAGTGCTTACCTTGAAAGCATGAGGTCATGAGTTTGATGCCCATGTAAAAATAGTGGGCGTGGTGGCCTGTACTTGTAATCCCAATGTAAGGAAGGCAGAGACAGGTCAATTTTTAGTGCTCTCCCCAGCTAGCCTAAACTAATTGGTAAGGCTCAGGCCAATAAAAGACTGTGTTTCTAAGGAAGTTGACAAAATTCTTCAGGGCAATACCCAAGGTTGTTCCTTGGTCACCAAAGTGCACACACATACATACAAATTGGGGTGGGGGGGCATGGCCAATGAGATGGCTCAGAGGTAAAGACATTTTGCCATGAAAACTTGGTGACCTGAACTCAAGCCCTAGGTAATCCACACATAGGTAAAAGGAGAAAACTGAATCCACAAAGTTATCCTCTGATGCCCACATATGTGTACATATTCACACTTAGACACTAACAATAGAAAACACTGAATCAAGTATAATTTGACATTTGGGTAGTAATAAATTTATGCTATCCCTCATGCATGAAACCAACTTATATTTAAATAAAATTTTAATGAACGTTTCTCACATTCTGAAACCTAAGGTTAAGATCTGATTTGGAAAGTTTCATTTGTTTGCTTTGGTCATAGTTACCTCGGGGGGCAGGAGAGTGAAATTACCTTCTGTTCTAAAGAGAAAAACAGAATATTCTGATAGTTTATGAGTAAGCTGGCGCCCTCAGGGAACTTAATTCAGTGATTTACAAATCCAGGCTGGGTGGGCAGTAAGGAAGGCGCTGCCAATCTAAAGGCCAACTGAAGGGCAACTCAGTGTTTTTAAAAGTGAGACAAAGTTTTGTACAATTTCTACCTCGTCTTCTTCTAAGACAAAACAGAAAAAAGAGTAAGAGAATCCGCCAGACAATCTGCCCAAACAAACTGGACAGGGACAGATGTGGCATTAGCGCTCAAGCGTGTAGAAAAGTGGCGCCCATGGAGTGACATAACTAACTGTGCTAAGAGTTGTGGTTCAAAACAACTCAATGCAGAAATGGAGACATCATCCCTCAAACATAAAGGTGACATAAAGGTACAGGCTTGGACTGGGTCTGAGAGATGTCAGGCCCCCGAGAAACATTTATTTAATTAAGAAGTCAGTCCATTTAAGCACTGACGTGGAATTCTAATCAGCACAGCAGGTCTTGTCCGCCCCTCATTCTCTTGTTTCTTCTGACATGTATGCCTGAGTAGGGAGTAGGGGCCATACGTTCTGGAACAACACTTGCTGGGAATTCACGTACACACTTCAGTAGCCCATCAACTAATGCCTATAGTTTTATTCATTCTTCTTGGGACTTTTTCAAAGAAACCCGAATTTTGTGAAACCACATATGGTATCTGCCTTAAACCAAGCAACTTTGAAGACAGAACTGCTAGATAACACAACTGGGCGATAAGATTTTAAATGAGGGGACAGACATCAGAAACACAATTGGGGCACTCTATTAAAGAGTCCAGAATTCATTGTAGCTAAAAATAAGAATTGAAACTTGATGATTCAGACATGATGATATCATTTTTGACAAAAATGAAAAAAAAAATGTACAACACAAAAATCCTTCAAAAGAAAATCATGAAGTTCTGAGTATACTGGGGTAGGAGAAATGCTTGTGTTCCTGTACCAGTGCTTAACCCTCTTCATTCATTCAGTCACTCACTCATTTTTCTACTTTCATTTTGAAACACTTAACATTATTGACTTCATACCAGAGAAAATCTTCATGTCACAGTAGGGGGAGCTTATTTGCAAATGTCCTCCGTGAGGCTGAAAACACAGGCTTCTTCCACAGAAAAGGAGTAACTGGTTAAGGAAAATACACTGGCTCTAGATTCAGAGAGGAATGGATTCAAGTCCTGGATGTTCTCGAGAGGTATCATTGACTCTCCAAGTCACCGTCCTCCTCGGTTAAACAGGGACAGTGGCTCTATCTCACCGTGGAGTGACAGTTAGAAATGGGAGGGCACAGATTGCTGAGCACAGTGCCCAGCACCCAGCCAAGGTGCCTTGTACCGATTTCCACATATGCTGCATCTGCCTAAGCTTTCTCGTTTGAGCGAGCAGATCTGAAACACATTTACCCAGACTCACATGAAACCCTTCCTTGGGCACCTACTTCCAAGCTTGCTAAAGCACACAGGCCTCAGAAGCTGGGTTCTGGTCTCTCCCAACATAAAACAAGAGCCACTCTCCTTAGGCTTTCTGAAAGGGAGGAAGGTTTGATCTCTCCATTGGATTCAGCAAAAGAAGCCCAAGAAATTGTCTCCCAGTTATAACATTGAGAGCATGCTAACCCCAAGCACTTTACCGACTAATGGGAGAATGGACAGAGCCAATATGAAAGGCAGAAGCTGTACAATTGTTCTATCAATGTTGTTGACTCACCAGTATGCACAATTCCCTACTGCATGGACAAGCATCCCCTCCTGAACTGGGCCTAGATATTCTCAGGAATGATGCAGGGTCTGTTCTACCCACTTTTACCAAATTTCCACACACCATAGATGCTACGCACTCCAAAGCTTATGTCCAAGGCAATCCTACATGAAATAAAAGAAGTGGATATGAACAAGGGTATCAACTCTGGAGAGTGAACTCAGACATGTCCCATAGGAGGCATATAATGACATCGCCTAACTTGTAGAACCATTATTAGAACTAAGTAAGTTAATGTATGTAGAAGCCACTGAGTTACTGTTACTACTATTGCATCTTCTTACTGAGGCAGAGATAACGAGGGTATTTGTTTCCTGTTTTATCCCAATGCCCAGGAAGATATCCAGTTCTAATATGAAATGTCCCCAGAGCAAACACTTGGTCTTGAACTGTTGGCACTCATTTGAAAGGTTCTGAGAAGTTTAAGTGGGCCTATCAGGAATAGACCAGTTGGGGGTAAGCAGGTTATACTTGCCTCTGGTTGGTCTCTGCTCTCTGACAGCTATGAGATGAAAAAAATCTACTCTGCTTCACACTCCCACTCCGGAGGAAATGGGGCCAAGCACAGACTGAATCCTCTGAACTGTAAGCACAAATAAATCGTTCCTCTTTCAGGTTGTTCTCCGGTGTACTTTGTCACAGTGAGAGAAGAGCAATGAATATAGATGTATTAATGACTTTTCTATTGCTATGACAAAACTTCATGACCAAGACAACTTTATTACAGGAAGTGTCTGATGTGACTTGAGGTTTCAGAGGGTTAGAGTCTATGATAGGGATGCAGGAAAGTCTATGATGGGGGTGTAGGAGCAATTGAGAGCCAGAGGGTTAGTGTCTATGTTGGGGATGCAGGAACAGCTGTGAGCTCATCTTTTGATCCTATGCAGGAGGTAGAGACAGACACCAAGAGTGATACCTGTCCCTGTGACACACCTCCTCCAACATGGCCACACCTCCTAATCCTTCTGACTCAGTTCCAATGGGGATCGAGTATGCAAACATATGAGCCTAAGAAAGCCATTCCCATTCAGACCACCACCACAGAGACCCAAGTTGAAGTTCTGTCAATAGCCTTATGCTGCAGACACACTGAGCAGCCACTGTGGCTTGCTAAAGGCAGGGGGCTCTGAGCTACAGTGGCATCGGCACATCTGGAAGTTTCTCTCAAGGGTACATGTCCAGGCAGCAGTCTGGTCTGGAGCCCAGAATGTGCATTTTGACATTGTTTTGTCACCAAGACAGACACAAGTCTGAACTCTTCTAGACCAGTCTTCACAGGAGGGTGAGGTCTAAAGGGTACATATCGCCCACAAAAATGCCTCTTGCAACCTGTCTGTTGTTGTCTGAAATTCCTTCAGCAGCAGCTTCCCACAACCCAGAACTGCACGCTGTGCCAGAAAAGCACTAACAAGATGGGCATCCACAGCGTGCCAGGTCCTTTGTGAGTCTTCCCTGCTCCCCACAGTCACCCCACCCCACAGTCTCTTCCTCTCATAGTTACTATATATTCAAAGGGAGAGAAGTTCCCCATCCGAGGCTGGCCTGCCCACTGTACCACTCTACCTGGCCCATGCCAGGCTCAGGAGCCCTGGGCATGGCTCATTGAGGACAATGGAACTGCTGAATACCTCCCAGCCCACCCCAGTCTCCGTGTGCTGAACCAGGGACAGAATCTAAAGAAGCAAGAAGAAGCCTGCCATTCCCTTCCTTGTCTCCTCCAAGAGGAAATCTTGGATCAGTCTCCACATCCCAAAGCCTAAAACTGCATCTGTACAAAACAGATGTGGACCCCAGATCATCACCACCCACCTACTTCCCCCATACTCAAGACAGATGTGGACCCCAGATCACTACCACCCACCCACCTCCCCCATACT
>JADRCD010218662.1:5138-42933 GCA_019843815.1 Montemys delectorum
TGTGTGTCTCTCTGTCTCTCTCTTTCTGTGTGTGTGTGTGTGTGCATGCGTGTGTGTTGCCAGCGTTATGCATGCCCAGCAAGTGCTCTGCTGCTTTGCCACTCCCCACCCTGCCCCCAAACCAAAGGCTCATGTTTTGGTTGCTAGCTAGCTTCCATTGTCCTCAGTGGAAGGAAATACATAAAAGGAAGGAGACTTGCTGTTCTCAGCTGACTAAAGCATGTGGCAGCTGACAACAATAATGTGATTCTGCTCAGCTATCCCAGCCTGGTTCTGTTGACTTTTTCCAGCATCTCAGTGAGACCTCAGTGGTAGAAGGCAGGAGAAGGAGGCCCAGGCCAGTGAGGCAGCTTTAGTGTGGCTGGTCACAGAGCAGGTCAGTGATGCCAGTTGAGAAAGTCTGCTCAAGGGATGCTTTAAAACTGAGTTTTGTTTCTTAGCTTAGGCACCCTGAAAGGTATGGTTGATGCTTTAAACAATGAAGGGGATTATATTTTGAGGGCAGAGTGATGGATTACTTCTGTATTTCACTTCCATGGAGGACCACTCTTGGGGCTCACCTTGGGTTTCTGGCTTAGGTATGTACACTGTATTGGGGAGACTGCAGTGAGCTAGTGGGTTTGCTGGCTCTTTCCTCACACTCTTCTCTCCCCACCTAGACAGTTTAACAGCTCCATTTGTGTCTCTTTGATTGCAGATCAAATCGATGAAAACCTCAAATTGGCTTTGCAGCAGGACCTGACATCCATGGCCCCTGGGCTGGTTATCCAAGTAAGCACTGCCTTAGTGGGGAGCACCTGGATTTGACACTGCCTGCTTGCTCTCTCTCAAGGGGTGCTCTGTTAGCACAGCAATCAATACCCAGAGCCCATTGGAGCTGATGTGCCTGACCATTGTCGTCTCCCCATCACTTATTATCTGTGCCCTTCTCCAGGCTGTACGAGTGACAAAGCCCAATATACCTGAGGCAATCCGCAGGAACTATGAGTTGATGTGAGTATGCCCTGGCCTACGCTGACCTCCATGGGCGCCCAGCCCAGCCCAGCCCAGAGCCACAAGCTCTGATTCCCCCTTCCCTTAGCATATTAGTCTGCTGTACTCTAAGGTTGGGGGACATGTCAGCACTCAGGGCCGCAGAGGAGCCCTGGAGAGCAGTGGTGCTTTTAAAAGGTGAGAGAGAGCCGGGCAGTGGTGGCGCACACCTTTAATCCCAGCACTTGGGAGGCAGAGGCAGGCGGATTTCTGAGTTTGAGACCAGCCTGGTCTACAGAGTGAGTTCCAGGACAGCCAGGGCTACACAGAGAAACCCTGTCTTGAAAAAAACAAAAAATAAAAATTAAAAAAATAATAATAATAAGGTGAGAGAGAGAGAGAGTCCTAGCAGTGGAGATACAGGGACAGACAAGTAAGTTTACTACTTTATTAAAGTCGTTTGTTTCTGTTATTTTTGCTCTGAGAGAGGGTCTTGTTAAGTGTCCAGGCTAGTCCTGAGCTCCTATGCTTAAGTTGTCCTTCTACCTGGGACTACAAGCATGCACAAAAGAAAGCCATATGATTGTATGATGTGTGATCAGCATAAAGGCGGAGCCACTGAACAGCCTTGCATGGCAGAGCAAAGATGTCTGAGTGTGCTTCTCCTCAGCCAGAGCTGGGTTTCTGCAGGGAGCACGGAGTTCCCCAGCCCTCCAACACAGTCTCACAGCTGCATGCTTTTCCCTTCCAGGGAAAGCGAGAAGACGAAGCTTCTCATTGCAGCCCAGAAACAGAAGGTGGTGGAAAAGGAGGCAGAAACAGAGAGGAAGAAGGCCCTCATTGGTCTGTATTAGTTCTCTAATCTCCTTGAAGGGAAGAAGGGTTGGGGATGGGATGATACAAGGAAGGCCAGGGAATGGTTAAGTCCCTCAACATGCTTCTGGTGTGCTGGGGTGGTGTTCGTATCTCCAGGAGCCAAGTGGGAATGATCAGTTCATGGGCACAGATAGTGAGTCCTGAGTTTGTATCTTGGAAATGGAAAGAGCACTCTCTTAATGGGAATGACGGCCATTCACTGAGAACTTCATGTGTGAAGTAATTCACTTGGCCTATCACCTCCTGAGGAAAGTGCCCTCATTTACTTGGATTTCTTTTTCATTTGATTTCTTATTTTATTTTTTATTCTGTGGGGTGGGGTGGGAGTTTGGGAGATGTGCCTGTAAGTAGGAGTTCATATGCCATGGCACAATTGTGGGGGTCAGAGAACAACTTCCAGGATGCCCCTACCACTGTGTACTGAGGTTGCAGACTGCCTGGCAAGCGCTTGTACCCACTCAGCATCTTGAGGTACTTGCTTTGTTTACTGAGATCTGTACACGTGTCCAAGGCCAAGTGGCAAATAAGAGAAAGCACTGGAGCTCCGGCCAACCCGAGCTATTCCCTAAAGTGAAAAGTCAGGGAACTTATTCTTTAAAAGGCTGACGTGGGAGAGAAGTCAGGCTGTCTCCCTGACTTCCCCAAAGCATGCTTTTCTCCTGGGTCAGCTCCTTCAGTTACTGTTTGATGCTGATGCTGTGCTCCTGTGCTCACTGGGACATTCGTCTTCGCCCAGGTGTGCCCATTGCAACTGCCCTCTGTGGACTTAGCTCTATCTGAGCAAACCCATTCAGGTATTAGGGCACTCATATCAGGGGACAGTACAGTCAATCAAGGTCTTTTGTTTTTACATTTATTTGTAAGTATGTGGGCACATGCATGCCATGGTGCTTATGTGGAAACTAGCGGACAGTTGTGGGAAACAGTTCTCCTTCCACCATGTGGGTCCTGGGATTGAACTTGCATCAGCAGGCACCTTTACCCACTGAGCATCTTACCTCCCTAGCCAAGCTTTTGACATGTCAGCACTAAATCATTTCTCCACTTTATTCACTCAGAGGCAGAAAAAGTGGCACAGGTTGCAGAAATCACCTATGGGCAGAAGGTGATGGAGAAGGAGACAGAGAAGAAGATTTCAGAAATTGAAGGTGAGCACTCATGACGTTGTGCCTAATGGAACATGGGTGGCCAAGTTAGTTCCTGAGTTCTTTGGTCTCTGTTTCAGGTGCTGTGATGTCTCTGAAATACTAGTCTCCTCTGCTTAGACTCAGTGTTGACAGGAAGCACTAATACTGGCTCAGCAAGTGTTGCTTGTCTTGTATTGCTTATGCGCTGGGCATTTTCTTGGGAATGAAAAGAGAAACCAAGGGCTGATGAAATGGTCTGGTGGGTAGAAGTGCCAAACCCAAGGCCCTGAATTTGACATGGACAAGCCTCAGGGTGGAAAGAGAGAGCCAGCTCCTGAGAGTTGTCATCTGACCTCTGGAGACTCACCGTGGCGTGCTTGCACATGCACACATACACATAAATAAATGTTTATAAGTAACTTGTGCTGGGAGCAAGGGTGTCAGGCCAGCCACGGTAACATAGTCCTATACTCTCAGCACCCAGGGTGAAGGCAGAAGGGGGTGGTGGGTCAGCGGACATCCTGGGCTACAGAGCAGGACCCTGGCTCAGAAAAGAAAAGAGACAAAAAAAAAAAAAAAAAAAAGCAAGAGAAGGAGAGAGATCTCACAGCCCCCGTTGACCTGAGCTCAGTCTAGCAAGTGTCTCTGAGCACTCTGACATTGGACCCAATCAGCAGCTCTCCCCCGCCTTTGCTCTCTCTTCTTCAAAAGCCCTCTAGAGGCAGGCATGTTGATACACACTGTCGTCCATAGCAAGTTGATACACATACCATCCTGGTAGGGGACAGGAGTCACATACCATCCTAGTAGGGGACAGGAGTCACATACCATCCTGGTAGAGGACAGAAGTCACATACCATCCTGATAGGGGACAAGGTACACATACCATCCTGGTAGGGGACAGGAGTCACATACCATCCTGGTAGGGGACAGGAGTCCGTTGGTTGCACATTTTCATCTTAGAGTTTGCTCTCCAGGTCCACGCAGACATTGTGTTAGCCTTGGTGAAGATACTTTTCAGCGTGTGCAGCTCTGCTCACTAGCTTCCGGCCATTGCTCACCTGCAGTCCCCTCCCAAGCCCTCACTGCCCCACTACTCTCTCCTTGCTTCACGTAGTGCCTTCTGTCAGTGATTTTCAGGACAAAGCTTTAGGCACTCAGTGTTCTGTGTGATTAGACACTCGCTGTGGAGCCTGCAGGCTTTGCAGGGACCTACTGAGGAGGTGGTTAGGACGTCACAGAGCCGAGGGCTCTCACCAGGGAACTCTTGGGAAAGCAGTGCTTTCATTTCCTATAAATGTTTGTCATGGGCCTGAGAGAGGCACAGCTGCTAAGAGAGTTTATTGCCCTTCCAGAGGACCTGTATCCAGTGCACACATTGTGCAGGTCACAACCACCTATAAATCCCACTCTAGAAGGATCTGACACTTCTTGGTTCTGTAGACATCTGCACTTAAAAGCACATAATCACACACGGATACATATAATTAAAAACAAACTTTTATTTTACTTACCACCTTATTGGGATTACTGGGTTACATAGAAAAACTGTCTCAAAAACACCAGCAACAGGCTCAGCAGCAAAAGCACTCACTGCCAAGCCTGACAGCCCAAGTTTGACCATAGCAGGAAGAACGACCTGAGTTCCCTAAGTTGTCCTCTCACCTCCACACATGTGCCATGCTGTCTGCGCCCCAACCCCTCTCAGTAAATAAACAATGGAACAATGAAAAGGGTTTAGTTTTTTTTTTTTTAATGGTAAAAAGGAAGTAAAAACAACCATAAGCCAGCATCCCCAAATACTGTCCCTGAGTATCCTTGTGAGTGTGACTAGAGTGTGGCTGGCACATCCCTAGGCCATGGGGCTCAAAGCTGAGCTGGGCATCAGCACTGAGCCAGAGGGTACCAGTACCTGATGCGATGAAGCAGGTCTGAACCAAACAGCGTTCCTCTGGACCAGCGTACGTACATGTAGAGTTAGCCAACTTAATCACTGTTAGAAACTTTGCAGAAATGAAGTTGGAAAGGGTCTTGAGCTATTTTATATTTATGGTATTCAGTCTTAAGTAGACCCATGACAGGCATGGCAGTACACGTTTTCCAGCACTGGAAAGGCAGAGTCAGGGTGATGCCATATGCATAGTATACATTCATATACTATGAAACTGTAATGGGGTGTCCTTCTGTATTAAACTGAAACTCTTGCTACACTGTCGTGAAGATCTCAGGTTACTTTTAGGAAAATGGTTTCTCTGTACTAACAGGAAATCTGCATAGTCCAATGCTAATGTAGCTATAAGGTGGGACCATTTCAAAAACAAAACACACACAAATAATCTCTCCAAAGCCATGGAAACCAGAAAATATCTTTGTTGGCTTTTTGGTTTCTGCAGTGCTAGGAATGGAACCTGGCTTTATGTATGCTGGGCAAGTGCTGTCTATACCACTGAGCTATAGTTGCCAGCCCCCAGACAACAGGCTTCTGTGCCTTCCCATGGTTTTGTACTTGATCCACTTCCTTGCACCCTTCACCCCTTAGACGCTGCGTTTCTGGCCCGGGAGAAGGCAAAGGCTGATGCTGAGTGCTACACTGCTCTGAAGATCGCAGAAGCAAACAAGGTAAAGACCTGACCCACAATCCTTTGAGGATTGTTTTTGCCTTTGCCGCTCGCTGCCCAGAGCCCTCACAAGAGAACTGAGGACCCCTCTGCTGGGTGAGACAGGCACGTCTCTTGTGTGGGAAGCTAATAGAAGCTTCACTTTGTGTTAAACACGGAAACTCTTGAAACTGTTGCTACTCTGTCATAAGACCTTAGATTATTTTCTCTCAGGAAAAAAAATGGTTTCTGGTTAACAGGAAGGCCATGAAAAGTGGAAAATGCATATCTGCTTGATAGATGCCCTCTAAGATGAAATTCCTCTCTGGTACCCTCTCCCTAAGCTGTCTTCGCTTTTCTATCACAGCTCAAGCTGACTCCAGAATACCTGCAGCTGATGAAGTTCAAGGCCATTGCTTCCAACAGCAAGATTTACTTTGGCAAAGACATCCCTAACATGTTTATGGATTCCGCAGGCGGGCTGGGCAAGCAGTTTGAGGGGCTGAGTGAGAAGCTGGGCTTTGGCCTAGAAGATGAGCCTGTAGAGGCAACCACAAAGGATAATTGAAGAAAAAACCTGTATGTAACCTTTGATTGTGCAGCTTAGAGAGAGCTTTATTTTTTAAGATGAGACAGCGTGTTCCTCCTTCCCACACTACCTTCCTTGACTCTTCGTTACTGTGGGTAAAAAAAGGGAGAAATGGACACCAACTTACCCCCCTTCTGGGAAGGGAGAGCAGATGGAGAATTGTTTTGGGGGTTTATTTTTAATTCAGGTAAGTAAGTTGTATGACTTCTGATAAGGTGTGTATACCATAGATTTGACCTCTGACCTGAAGACACCAACTTTGTCACTTTGAGGCTGGCTTAACTGGGGATACTGTCAGTATGAAGAGGGGGGGTGTGGTGCTGTCTCCTCATGGATTGACTTCCTTCATGGGAAAAGGTACTCCACAGTTCTCTCCCTTGCCTCTAATGTAGGCAATGTCTGCATGTGAGGCAAGTAACCAAAAGGGTGTTTGCTGTGGAGCATCAGCTGCAGAGAGCATTGGCCTGCTGGGCTTTTTGACTGTGAGTGCATTACTCTAGAGTTAAGCTGTCTTGAGCCCTTTTTAGGAAGAACTTGGTGCTAGGTTTTGCAAGGTTTTCTACACACTGTACTCTGCCCTAGCATTGCTGACTACATCTCACCACAGCAGGGCTTGGTCACACCACACACTCCTTTTCAGTACTTTGACCTGATCTGTGATTTCATTTCTTCTTGAATAATCTATTCATTAGTTCCACTCAGCATTAAGATGGGAACAAACAAGTGCTGTACTAGCTGATGCTGTAGCTCCTTACACCCATTAGCACTGTAGTGCTGTTTGGTAATTATGCATATACTTTTGAGACCAAACATCTTTATCATTACAGAGCTTCTTCACTGAAGAGCTCTTAACACTGTGGAGAAGGGCCCAGCCAGTAGACATCCAAGTAGTAGTGCCTATGGCCTGTGCTGGGGTTTGTCTGACACACTGCTAAAGAGAGCTTTTAAATCCAGAGAGCAGGTAGCCACTTGAGAGTCAACTCCAGAGCAGCACGATAGATGTAAGGCAGAGTTCGTGCCCATGTCCTGTGGGCTGCATTGAATCCCTGTGTTTTGTTTTTCATTGCTCATTAGGAAAACAGTGAGTCACCCTAGGAAATTGAGAATGGGAAGACCAGATATGAAAAAAGGTGGGGCGGGGCTCCACCATAGCCTGTGAGTGTGCATGGAATACCTCTGTTGAAGGCAGCTCTGCAGTTAATTTGCAGACATGGCAGCACCCTGTGCAGCCATGACTGGCTCTAGCTTAGGACTTGGCCTTGGTAGCTGGCCCCTACCCCATCCTCCCCCTCTCCCTACACACACACACACAAAGCACCTACTGTTCTCTCTGAGGTGACTACTATAAATGATATTTTCTGGCATCACTTCCCACCTCAGTTTTGGCTTTGTAAGTCAGGCCAGTTTGCTCCTAAGTGGCACCAGGTTTGCCAGGTATTTGGAAGCACAGTCGGCCCAAAAAGAGGCAGAGTTCATTGTGCTTACTTCAGATGTTCCCTTCTCTGTCCTGACTCCTCAGACTGAGATTTCTCAGGCCACTGACCCTGGCCACACTGTCAAAACTACAAAATGTTCCTGGAAGAAACATTTCAATATGCTGGAAAACTCTTGCAAATGTGTTTTTTCCCCCAAGAGCAACTCTTCTTCCATTTGTTGCTGCTAATCACTTGTTGGGTGCAGCATGCTGAACTTAGCTTCCTCTCTTCTACACGAACTTCAGAAAACACTACTTGAGTGGAGTCAGTGCAGCAGTAAGGGTACCCACCCTACAGCACCCTCCTAGCCCGAGAGTCTCAGCTTATCCCTCCATCACAAAGAGCCACAGTAAAGTCCTGCTGCAACTGCTGCTTCCCTGCCCTGTAATGGCACATCTTTAAAAAACATAAATGTCCCCATGTCATAGCATAAATTCAGTAGCTATTGGTATCTGTCACAGCATTAAAATCATGGAACTCAGATGTCTTTTTAGCATGGGATACTAGCCCATCTGTCTTTGTGACCTTGTTTTTGTAATACTATACAATCTGATTGTAAAGCATTTGAATTCTAAACATATAAAATGTGATAAGCCTACAGTTTTGTAGGCAGTGAAGTCATGGCTGCTATTTTTAAGTAGAACTTCTATCAAAATAAGTAACTGTTTGTAAAATTCAATTTTTGTAGGACTTTCCCAAGGCACAGCCACCTTGGTAGAATGCTTCTCACTAAATGTTGCAGAAGCAATTCATATTCCATATAAGTTTTAAATCACTTTTCAATATATGGTTAGAATGTTTGTAAGGAAGCCTAAGTTTAATAATTTTTACATAGCTAAAAATAGGTGTGGAGGACTCAGTGTGGATACTGAGGAGGAGGAGGGAACCACGGATGAGGCCAAGGAATAAAGTGCTCTGAAAAGGGCGGGGTTTCAGAAGCGATCTGTGGTTAGCCGTGCTTACTGACCTGGGCTGTTGTCAGCTGGACTTGGATAAAGTGTACCTGGACAATAGCTACTCTGTCTGTGAACTTTACCTACTTCATTGTCTTCAGTGGAGTTCTAGCCACTGTTTGTTTCCTTATAAAAGCTGTAATGGGCAATCATGTGTTTGTACTTCCATTCCTTTTTATCTCTACTTCTGTGTAAACTGGTGATTGAATAGTTAAAGCAATTTTTTTCAGTGTGCCCCAAGGGCATTATGAGCCTTTATAACTGAGAAATGATTGTTATATTAATTATTCCATAAATGATACTACCAGATAAATTACCCTGGGTTAATAGCTCCAGGATTTGTTTCAGACAACACAAAAGGTCTCATGTGAATATACGTATATTTTGGATTTATTTTCAGTCTTGCTAAATAAAATGTTTTGTCTTTACTTTTTTGATTAAATTAAAATCTACCAGTAGATACAAGGGCAGGTGATAGAAATCAAACTTCCTTCCTAGGCTTTCCCTAAAAATATATCCAGGTGAAATATATTCTTACAAGCATGGTAGTACATGCCTTTAGCTCTAGCACTCAAGTAGAAGGATCTGCTTGAGCCCAGCCTGGTCTGTATAGTGAGGCCATGTCAAAAACAAACAGAATTAACACATTGCTGCATTTCTCCAGAAGATAAAGGCATTCCTAGTTGACCCAAAACTGATGTGGTATCAGTTTAAGTAGATCACTCCCAGACTGGCTGTGCCAAACTGCCTAACCTAGTGTTTCTAGATAAATGTTAATGTCAGTTAGCTTAACCACAACTATATATCATCCTGAATATTCCACAAACTCTACTTTTATAGAAGAATTTGCACTTTCTCTGAAATTTTCATTTATCTGGGTATTTTCTTTTAAATAAGTTTGGAATTTTTGTTTTTGTTTTTTAATGTATACAGTATAGGGTGTTTTGCCTGCATGTATGTCTGCAGACACATGCATACCTGGCGCCTATAGAGGCCAGAAGAGGGCATTGGATTTCCTGGACGGAGCGGTTGTGAGCTGTCCTGTGCTTGGTGGAATCAAGCAGGGTCCCTCTGAACAGAACAGCCAGTGCTCTTAACCGCTGAGCCATCTCTCCAGCACCCCCCCCCCCCGCCACACCATATTTTTCTAATTTCTTCTTTTTTTTTTTCTTTCTTTCTTTCCTTTTTTTTTTTGTTGTTGTTGTTGTTGTTGTTGTTGTTGTTGTTGTTGTTTTGAGACAGGGTTTCTCTGTGTAGCCCTGGCTATCCTGGAACTCACTCTGTAGACCAAGACTGGCCTCGAACTCAGAAATCCACCCACCTCTGCCTCCCGAGTGCTGGGATCAAAGGTGTGCGCCACCACCGCCCGGCTTCCCACCATATTTTTCATTGTTGTTTTATGTTTTTCTTACACTATGCTTTATTTCTTTTTGAAAATGGTTCTTTCACAATTTGTACTTTGACCCTAACACTCCCCACATTATCATCTTAATCCCTTAACCCCCCATCAAACTTTTCTTCCCACCAAGTCCCCCTTCCTACTTAAAAAAAAAAGTTCAGAGTTTATTTAATGAATTATGTTATTTTTCTCTATTATTTATCTATTCACTTTATATTCCAGTATCAGCCCCTTCTCTCTTCCCAGTCCCCCACACACATACATAGCTTCTCCCCCCCATTCTTTCTTCCCCCCTCCTGTGAAAAGGGGGCAGCCTCCTCTAGGTCTCACCCCCTCTGGCACATCATCCTGTTCTCCTAAATGTTTTGTTTTGTTTTGTTTCAAGACAGGGTTTCTCTGTATAGCCCTGACTGTCCTGGAACTCACTCTGTAGACCAGGCTGGCCTTGAACTCAGAAATCCGCCTGCCTCTGCCTCCCAAGTGCTGGGATTAAAGGCCTACGCAGCCACCACCACCACCACCACCACCCCCTCCCCAGCTTCCCCTACATTTTTCAATTAGGGTTGCTTGCATAAGCCTGAGCTGGGAGTTACTTGGGCAAGGGCAACTTAATAGTAGCAACACCACTGAGAAATATGGCTCCCCCTCCTCCAGCAACCACAACTGTCCCACAATCCTCTGAGACTGGTGGGGCCTCAGGAGCTCCTTCCTCATTCATGGTGGAATGTTGATGGCCCTGTACAGGTGATCACTGTTGCTGTTGGGAATGAGCACAAGAGCTATGACATGCCCAGAAGATGGCAGCATCTCACACTACTCCCTATCCTCTGGCCCTTTTTTTTTCTTCCCCCTCTTCCAAGATGTTCTTTGAACCTTGAAGGTGGTAATATAGATGTTCTGTTAGGGTTCAGTAGTCACTTATTTTGAGCACTTTGACCAGATGTGACTCTCTTAATCATTACCCATTATAAGAAAAACAGCTTCGTTAACCAAGGCTGAAGTTAGCACTAATCTATGGGTATAAATATTTAGAAGGCAATTTGATGCCATGACCAGTTGGCAAAACAGCAGTAGTAGGTTCTGTGTGTGTGTGTGTGTGTGTGTGTGTGTGTGTGTGTATACACAGTGCATGCACACATGCTGAAGCGCCCTGGCATTCATGTGGAGATCAGAGGACAATCTGTCGGAGTCTGCTCCTTCTTGCCATATGACCTTCAAGGATCCAACTCAGACTATCACACTTAACAGCAAGCACCTGACCCCTGAGCCATCTTATCACCTTCAGTTTTTTTGAAGGAGCATGTCTCTTCGACTTCACGTCCATCCCAGCCTTCATGAGTCCTTTTAACTTGGCCCACTTAACCCTTGCTGCTGACTAGGTCTTTCCAACTGCAGCCCTATAGCAAGCTCCTCATTGGACTTGCTCTGTAACAGGCTTCTGGTTCCTTTGTTCTTTGCTTTTTTTCACTGTGGTGACAGCAGTATATCAAGAGGCATCTGCCTTCAATATCATTACTCCTAAAGTCTAGGATGGAGAGAGAGCACTTATTGCACTTACAGAAGGTTCAGAACCCAGCACCCACCTATCTACTCATAAGTTCCAGGGGGTCTTATACCCTCCTCTGACCCCTGTGGGCAGTTCACACACAGACTTACATTCAGGGGAAACGCCCACACAAAAAAAATATAAAAATACTTAAATTAAAAGGGAGATGAGCAGTGGTTAAGTGCACCTGTTGTTCTTGCAAGGCACCAGGGCACAGAGGGTGGCTCGAAACCATCTCTAACTTCAGGTCCAGGAGATCCAAAACTCTCTTCAGGCCATAGCACCACAGACACGATGGTGCACATACATCCATGAGGACAAAACATGCCAACACGCAAATCTTTTTTTAAGAACCCGGTCGGTGGTGGCACACGCCTTTAATCCCAGCACTTGGGAGGCAGAGGCAGGCGGATTTCTGAGTTCGAGGCCAGCCTGGTCTACAGAGTGAGTTCCAGAACAGCCAGGGCTATACAAAGAAACCCTGTCTCAAAAAAAACAGAAAGAAAAGAAAGAAAAGAAAGAAAGAAGGAAGGAAGGAAGGAAAGAAAGAAAGAAAGAAAGAGAGCGAGAAAAAGAAAGAAAGAAAAATAATGGCCGGGCAGTGGTGGCACACACCTTTAGTCCCAGCATTTGGGAGTTCAAGGCCACCCTGGTCTACAGAGTGAGTTCCAGGAAAGCAAGGACACACAGAGCCCTGTCTCCCTGTCTCGAGGGAAAAAAAAAAAGTTAAAAATGGTAAGGGAAGGGAGAAGGGAGGGGGGAGGGGAAGGGAGGGAAAGAGGAGGAGAGAAGAGAGGAAAGGAGGAAAGGAAAAGGAAAGGAAAGAAACGGACGAATGAAAGTTACTTTAATGTCTTGGTTTATATCGGCCCGCCCGGCCCTCGAACTCTCTAGTCACTCACGCTTTCAGCCAGGGTAAACTTCGCCCTATCCAAGATGGCGCCCGCCTGGGCCGCCGACCTCCGTTGGGGGAGGTGGCTGGATGCTGAGCGGTGATTGGACCGCTCAGGGAGGGGGCAGGACCGGAAGGTGGTCTCCTCGGGTCGCGGGTTTTCTGGGCATCTTCTGGGGAATGTTGAGAGGTGGCAGCATGACGGCGGAGCTGGGAGTCGGGTTCGCGCTGCGGGCCGTGAACGAGCGAATCCAGCTGAGTGTGGCGCGGCGGCCGCGGGTGAGGACCGGCCGTAGGGGACTGGGGCGGGCTGAAAGGGGGACACCTACGTGGGGACCGGGTGTCACGGTGACGCCGGAGGGGCTCCCGGAGGGGCGGGGGCTGCAGGAGGGCCTTGAGGGTCGGGACTTCCTGGAGGTTGGCGCGATTGGAGAAAGGTGCCCACTTAGGGAAAGTGACTCGCATCCAGGCGCCTCGCCATTCGCCACTGCCGGTCGCCAAGGTACCGGAGCCTCGTATCCACCCGCGATCACGTGCGTTGCGGGGGCCGGGAGCCCTGGTCTAGGTGCGAGTGAACTTGACAAGGTTTTACCTCCACGGAGCAGGCGAGAGCTGTCAGGTGCCCAGTCACAAGCATTTGTTATTTTCGTATGTTGGTTTTTTTTTTTTTGTTTTTGTTTTTGTTTTTGTCCCCTATTGGACTTCTAGACCGGAGCCAGTATACGCTTTTCTCTGTGCAAATTAAGCTACGTTTTGTGGGACAGAAAAAAAAAAAATCAAAGACCTTTCCTTTCTGATCTACTGTTTATGGTCTCAGATTTCAAAATGATGCCTGAAAACCAAAGGCTGAATTACATAGTCTTCTAACGGATGTCTGGGCATTACCTTAAGTCCAGTTAACTACTCTCTAGCCCTTGGGTTCCTCATAGCTGAAGAAAATGAGGTGGGCCTGGAAAGTTCCCACCACCTTCCTGGTACCAGTGTTCTGTTTCTTCAAAGAAAAATCTCCGTGCTTCCCTAATGCAGCTCTCTCTGGGAATTAGGCCTGTTTTACCAATTTGTCTCTGGAAGCCTCCAATTCATCAATGTGATACTAGGAATTAGACACACTCCATGAGACAGTGATGTCACAGTTCCTCAGAAGGAAGCTACAGGAGACCGAGTCGTAATTGATGTGACTTCTCCAAGTCCTTGAGAATACTGTGGTTCTGTGAAGGTCTCAGAAATGGTGGGATACGTGAAGGCAGCTATGTAAGGATTTGGCTGCAGCTGAAAGCAAGGAAACCCTGCATCTTATGGAACTGATGTGAGGAGACTTTGGCTGAATCTAATCCTGAATACAGAACTGTTTGTGTCTCGGTGTCAGCTCTGCTCTCTATTGGTTGAGACATAGACTGAACAATGCATTGTACGCCCTTATCTCAATTGAGCCTCTTCCAGGGTGAATGGGAGCATTATGAATAATTACATCAGAACGAAGATGAGTTTCTAAACTGTTTACATTCTGGTATCAGAAGCCAGAAGAGACCTCCCTGCTAAACAGGATGTTGCCTTCCCTTCGTGAAGGGATGCTGTTGGGTTTTTGTTTCACATTTGTTTGTATGGGGGTTTTTTGGTGCTAAGGATACAACTCAGAACAAGTACATGTGTATATGTGTTATATGCATGTATGTGCAAGTGCATGTATGTTATATGCATGTATGTACAAGTACATGTGTATGTGCATGCGATATACTCATATGTGCAAGGGTACATGCCATGAATGCAGGTGGGGAAGCCATCTTCCTCTTATCACCCTCCACTTTATGTTTTGACACCCGCAAACCCTTAAACCTCCAGCACTGGTTTACATCAGAATTGCCTAGAACATTCCAAAGGAAATCAGCAGGCAGGGTTGCAGCTCCATGGTGGAGCTTGCCTGGTGTGGCCAAACCCCAGGACTCTATATCCAGGACCACAAAAACAAAAGGAAGGGGAAAATGGATCTTATTAGTGCCAAGCTGAGATCTGTGCCCATCTATTTTACAAGGAGTATCATTTTGTTGTGGTGGTTGGTTGGTTGGTTGGTGTTTGAGACAGCGTCTCTCTGTGTAACCCTGGATGTCCTGGAATTCACTTTGTAGACCATGCTGGCCTCAAACTCAGTGATCCACCTGTCTCTGCCTCCTGAGTGCTGGGATTAAAGGTGTGTACTATCACCACCTGGCTCTACAACATGTATCTTATTGGGACAAAATTCCACACATTCAGGTGGCTCTTTCTCTCTTGGCAGGATCTCCCAGCCATCCAACCCCGGCTCGTAGCAGTCAGCAAAACAAAACCTGCGGACATGGTGATTGAGGCCTACAGCCACGGCCAGCGCACTTTTGGAGAGAACTATGTAAGATTCCTCTTAGAAGGAACCACTGGGAGAGTTGTGACTAGCGGGCTTCTGACTCATATATCCTTGCTCTTTAGGTTCAGGAGCTACTAGAAAAAGCATCAAACCCTAAGGTACGTAGACATAAGAAGTGTTGATTTTGTTTGGAAGTCTTAGCTCTCAGCCGAAAGTGGCACTCATGTTGATGGGCTAGGGATAGAAGCTGTCCATATTTCCATTGCGCCCTAAATAATTCTCAACTTCTGTCGTTATTCAGACATTAATATTCTCTTGTGTGGCTGTTAGTAAATGGTGATTTTTAGGAGAACCCTTGGAGATTTGAAAGCATAAACCAAAGGCTATGGGATGCGGCTCAGTGGTAGAGGGCCTTGAAAACATTGTCTTTAATGGATCGAGTCTGAGAAATACAGTGAGTTGATAGGAACAAGGAAGGGAAACTCTGTCAGGCTGGCTCAGTGACTCTTGAGTGTCCTTGTGTCTCAGTGGGAGACTGGCTAAAGAGAGAGGTGGCAGTTTATCACTCCCAAGAGAGCACAGGAGTGAAGGGCATCTGAGCTGACAGAGCCTCCATGAAAGAAATCTGTATCAAACAGTTCCCTTCTTCTCTTCAGATTCTGTCTTCCTGTCCTGAGATCAAATGGCACTTCATTGGTCATTTACAGAAACAAAACGTCAACAAACTGATGGGTAAGACAAAACGCTCAATACAAGGACAGGCCTGCCCTGTGTTTGTACAACTTACACACCTTCTAAGTAAGCAGCTTTGAGAAAACCAGCTCACCATTTGTGTCGGGATTTCTTTTTTTTTTTTTTTTCCAATTTTTTTCTTTTGTTTTCTTTTGTTTCTTCAAGACAGAGTTTCTCTGTGTAGCCCTGGCTGTCCTGGAACTCACTCTGTAGCTAGGCTGGCCTCGAACTCAGAAATCCGCCTGCCTCTGCCTTGCCAGTGCTAGGATTAAAGGCGTGCACCACCACTGCCTGGCTTTTTTATTATTTAAAAGCATTTTATACATCAAACATTTTAATAATATTGAGTATTTTGAGAATCAAATAATACATAAAAAAATTTGTTCAACTTTTATATTCATATCCTTTCATACCCTAAAAATATCATTAATGAATACTATCCATAACTGAGGATGCTATATCAAATGTTGAATACTACATTGTTGCAAAACATACAAAATATTCTTTGGGAGTTAAGCATAGTAAAAGAGCATAAAATATTAAAAATGAATCATTAAGAAATATATTCAAAAGCCCTTATATGATACCACCTGACATAGTGAGAGAGTATTGTCTAACAATCAGCTTACTTAAAAAAAATTATCACAAGCCAGGCAGTGGTGGCACACACCTTTAATCCCAGCACTTGGGAGGCAGAGGCAGGCAGATTTCTAAGTTAAGGAGAGCCTGGTCTACAAAGTGAGTTCCAGGACAGCCAGGGCTACACAACTGCCTTGAAAAACCAAAAAAAAAAAAAAAAAAAAAAAAAAAAAAATTCTAAAAAGCCTTTAATTTCTTTCTTTATTTCTTCCTTGGCCAAGTTATCATTGAGTTCAGCTTCCATGTGTATGTGTGTTTTCCATTTTTGTTGGTATTTAAGTCTGTGGTGATCTGATAGGATGCATGGAATTATGTCCATCTTCTTGTATCCATTGTGACCAATTATATGGTCAGTTTTGGAGAAGGTGCTGAGAAGAAGGTATATTCTTTTGCTGTCGAATGAAATATTCTATAAATATCTGTTAGATCCGTTTGGTTCAAAACTTCTGTTAGTTTCACTGCGTCTCTGTTTAGTTTGTGTTTCCATGATCTGTCCATTGCTGAGAGTGGGGTGTGCGTTTAGCTTTAGTAAAGTTTCTTTTATGAATGTGGGTGCCCTTGCATTTGGAGAATAGAGGTTCAGAATTGAGAGTTAATCTTGGTAGATTTTTCCGTTGACCTGTAAAGTGTCCTTCCTTATCTCTTTTGATAACTTTTGGTTGAAAGTTGATTTGACTCAATATTAGAATGGCTACTCCAGCTTGTTTCTTGGGATCATTTGCTTGGAAAATTGTTTTCCAGCCATTTACTCTGAGATAGTGTCCTTGTCACTGAGGTGGGTTTGCTGTATGCAGCAAAATGCTGGGTCCTGTTTACATAAGTCTGTTAGTCTTTGTCTTTTTTGGGAAATTGAGTCCATTGATGTTAAGAGATATTAAGGAAGAGTGACTGTTGCTTCCTGTTATTTTTGTTATTAGAGATGGAATCATGTTTGTGTGGCTATCTTCTTTTGCATTTGTTGAAAGATTACTTTCTTGTTTTTCTAGGGTGTAGTTTCCCTCCTTGTGTTGGAGTTTTCCATCTGTTATCCTTTGTAGGACTGGATTTGTGGAAAGATATTGTTTAAATTTGGTTTTGTCATGGAATATCTTGTTTTCTACATCTACAGTAATTGAGAATTTTGCTGGGTATAGTAGCCTGGGCTGGCATTTGTGTTCTTCTAGGGTCTGTATGACAGCTGCCCAGGATCTTCTGTCTTTTACAGTCTCTGGTGAGAAGTCTGGTGTAATTCTGATAGTCTCTCCTTATGTTGCTTGACCTTTTGCCCTCACTGCTTTTAATATTCTTTCTTTGTTTAGTGCATTTGGTGTTTTGACTATTACGTAGTGGGAGGAATTTCTTTTCTGGCCCAGTCTATTTGGAGTTCTATAGGCTTCTTGTATGTTCATGGGCATCTCTTTCTTTAGGTTAGGGAAGTTTTCTTCTATAATTTTGTTGAAGATATTTACTGGCCCATTACATTGGGAGTCTTCACTCTCTTCTATACCTATTATCCTTAGGTTTAGTCTTCTCATTGTGTCCTGGATTTCCTGGATGTTTTGGGTTAGGACCTTTTTGCTTTTTGTATTTTCTTTGACTGTTGTGTCAATGTTTTCTGTGGTCTCTTCTGCACTTGACATTCTCTCCTCTAGTCCTTGTATTTTGTTGGTGATGCTTGCATCTATGACTCCTGACCTTAGGTTTTCTAACTCCAGGGTTGTCTCCTTTTGTGATTTCTTTATTGTTTCTATTTCCATTTTTAGATTTCGGATAGTTTTATTAATTTCCTTCACGTGTTTGATTGTGTTTTCCTGTAATTCTTTAAGGGATTTTTGTGTTTCCTTTTAAAGGCTTCTACCTGTTTACCTGGGTTCTCCTATATTTCTTTGAGGGAGTTTTTTATGTCCTTGAAGTCCTCTATCATCATCATCATCATGAGAAGTGATTTTAGATCCGAATCTTGCTTCTCCAGTATGATAGTCTATCTAGGACTTGTTATGGTGGGAGAATTGGGTTCTGATGATACCAAGTAACCTTGGTTTCTTTTTCTTTTTTTTTTTTTTTAGGGGGGTTGGGAGGGCTTTCAAGACAGGGTTTCTCTGTATAGCCCTGGCTGTCCTAGAATTCACTCTGTAGACCAGGCTGGCCTTGAACTCAGAAATCCACCTACCTCTGCCTCCCAAGTGCTGGGATTAAAGGCGTGTGCTACCACCGCCCGGGAGTAACCTTGGTTTCTGTTGTTGCTTATGTTCTTAGCTTGCCTTCCACCATCTGATGATCTCTAGTGCTACCTACCCTATATATCACTATATCTGACTGGGGCCTGTCCTTCCCATGATCCTGGTTGTGTCAGTACTCGTTAGAGTTCAGCTGTCTCTGTGATCCTGAGATCCTGGGTGTGTCAGAGCTCCTGAGAGTCAAGCTGCCTCTGGGACCCTGAGATCCTGGTGTGACCAAGCTCCTGGGATCCTTGGGTGTGTTAGAGCGCCTGGGAGTGGAGCTTCCTCTGGGTGTAGTGAGACTGGCTGCGGAGTTCACACCCAAGGTCTGCTCAGAGCACCAGCTCAGACTGGAAGGAAGCCGTGCCACTGGTCGGGTGGAGTTCCTGAATACCTGGGTCCCTCTGGTCCCTCAGATTTCTTCAAATAAAACATAGTGAAATAATAAGAATGAAGTACAGGGAATGGAGGGTGTGGCTCAGCAGCAGAGTGCTTGCCCAGCATTTACAAGGCCCTAGCTCAGTTCCCAGCACCATAAAAATAATTACTAATTACAGAAAGATTTAACCATGTGACATGAGGATCTCAAGTATCCATACTTACTTCTCTCAAGGTATCAAAATTTAAGAAACCTGTATGAGTATTTTGGTGGGAAGAAGGGAATAGGGAGATGCAAATTGTGTGTATAGAGATCAGCAACATATTGGAATTGGATTTTTTCAACTCCTCCCTTTTCATTCTGTGGGTCCCAGAGATTGAACTCGGGTTGTCAGCCTTGGCGGCAGGCACCTTTACACACTGAACCAGCTTCCCTCCCCTGGTATTTATTTTTTTTAACAGCTTTATCAGGGTAAAATTGAAAAAAGCATATCCAGCTACAATAAAGTACCCAGACTGAAAGTGTCTGACTTGATCAGTTTTGACAGAGGATTGCAACTGTGAACTGGTACAATAATTAATATAGCAGGCATCCATCCTGCCATCTTGTCCCCAAAGGCTCCTTCCTGTCATCTTGCTCAAGTGTTCCTTGTCTGTGCTGCTGCTGTCATTTCCATAGTTCAGATTTTGTGTAAATGGAAGTACAAAAGCAACAGCCAAAGTCTTCCTTCTTTCTACCCTGGCCCAGCTTGACCTTTATCACCGTATGCAGTCCTTCCATCTTCCTATCGGTGCTATTCCACTGTATTAACACGTCACAGTGTTTCCATTCACACTGACCAACATTTAAGTTACTTCTAGTGTAGGGGTATTACAAATAAGCTGCTATGCAGACGTAGTGGCACAAGCCAGAATTGCCAGCACCCAGGATTAATAAATAAGTGTAATAAAAATTAAAACAAAAATTCAGTCCATTCTTTTTTCAAGCCTATCCTCTCCTCTCCAGTTACTTGTTTTCCTGTTGCAGAGTTCTCTGCTCGCTTGTTTTCATTTCTTCTCTGGGCATTATGATGCACGAGTCTAATCCCAGCACTCTGGAGACAAGGGCGGTCAGATCTCTAATAAGTTAAGAGTCCACTGATGGACACAGAGTTTCAGGCCAGCTACGTAGACCCTGTCTCAATAAAATAAAAATTAAGGGGCTAGAGAGATGGCTCTGAGGTTAAGAGCAGTTTCTGGGTTTGGCCAACCAGCGTGTACATGTCAGCTTACAACTGTTCTAACTGGAATTTCAGGGATCCAAAAGCCTCTTTGGCCTCCTTAGGCACCAGGCACAAATGTGGTGTACAGACCTACAGGTAAAATATCCATGAGCATACAATTAAATTAAACATTTTTAAGAAAATTGAAAAAAAACTTAAGTAAATAAAAATTTCTCCAGTGATTCATTTTGAATTGTTTTATTTGTTGAGACAAGAACTGGCAAAGAGGGCTAAGATGGCCTTGAGCTCACCACCCTCCTGTACTCTCCCTAAGTGCTGGGACTACAGGCATGTGCCACCACAATCAGCTTAAATTGTTTAATTAATTGTTTAAATATAATAGCCACGTAGTGTGACGTTTAAGCATGTGATATATATGTCTTGACCCCGATGCTCAAGATGTTTCAAATTTTGGATCTTCAATTTTTGTACTATAAATACTAAGGCCACCACAAAAAAAAAAAAAAAAAAAAAAAAAAAAAAAGCTACAACAAGGAGTTATGGCTAATGAGTGCCTAAAATGATGTAGTTGTTATAGAATTGGTCCCATGGGCAGGGAAACAGTAAGAAAACTAAGACCTGAGAAGTTAATCAACTTGTCCAAGATTAAGCACTAAAAGGTATCGGGGCTACCCCGGTGGGAGAATTCTCCCCACTGCTCCCCCATGATCATAGCAAGTGTTTGGCCTGGGGTCCTTGTTTGCTTTTTGTTGCCGTAATAAAGACAATGACCAAAAGCATCTTGGGAAGAGAGGGCCTATCTGGCTTAGACTTTGACATCACTGTCCATCAGTAAGGGAAGCCAAGGCAGGAGTCCAGAGGCAGGAACGGAAGCAGAGACCATAGAGATGTCACTTACTGGCATGCTCCCGTGCCTTACTCAGCCTGCTGTCTTGTACAACCCAGAACACCTGCTCAGGGATGGCACCACTCACAGTGAGCTGGGCCTTCCTCCAGCAATCATTAATCAAACGTGCCATAGGCAACATGCCTGACAGTTCTGTTTGAATTTCATACATAAATTTGTCTTGCTCAGTTCTAGCTATTTCTATATCCCTATAAATATTCTCCTGCTATTTGTTCTGGAACGTAGTTTACATTTTTATTGAAACAATTGGATCCTTTTAGGGTTTGGGTTTTTGGTTGGTTGGTTTGTCCTGACAGGATTTCTCTGTGGTCCCTGGAACTCTCCGTAGACCAGGCTGATCTTGAACTCGGAGATCTGCCTCTGCCTCCCAGTGCTGGGATTGAAGGTGTGCTGCCACTTTAGGTCTTGTTCTTACTATTACTTTGTATAAGCAGGCCAGAGCTGAGTTCATAACTAATTATTTGCACTACCAAGGCATAGCCTTCCTGTATATCTTGTTCTCCATCCCAACAAGGCTCTGGGTGCAGTCTTCACCGTGGAAGAGGGAAAAGAAAGGCCAGAGGGACGGGAGGCAGGGAAATGGTTAGCCAACTGCTGGAGATTTCTGCCCTCGGTACAGTAAGCTGGTGGGGTTGTGTCACGGTCTTTACCTGTGCCAAGAGTCATAGCTCATCTTCACTGAAGGTAGCTTTGACCTCACTGACGGAGCATCCAGTGTGAGCTGTTCTGGTGTCCTTGTCAAATAAGACGACCCATCCTACAAAGTGTAAGGACATGCTATCTTTCCAGGCTAGCATTTTGGCTTCTGCATAGTCTCTGTCCTTTGTCACTTGACCTGTTTCACTCAGTTTGAATTGAGACATAATTGGATCAGGCCTGCTATTCAGAATCTCAATTTCCAACTTTACAAATTGCCTCCATACTTATGCAGCCTGATTGTGGTGTCTTAGTGTCTCCCTTATCGATCTTGGCTGGGGCAATGGGGGCTTGTCTACCCTCGAACTTCACATCCAGCAAATTCCCATGCTTGTCTTCTTGGCCAGTCATAAGATTTAACTGTCATTTTCTTTTCCTGGAATACTTCTTCCTCTACCAGATCAGAGGTTTGCTGCATGTCTCCTGTGGCAGTGGGGGGAAAACAAAGACTGCTCCCTTCCCTCTTCCTCTTCACAGCTGTCCCCAACCTCTCAATGCTGGAAACCATAGACTCCGTGAAGTTGGCAGACAAGGTGAACAGTTCCTGGCAGAAGAAAGGCTCTACTGAACGACTGAAGGTCATGGTCCAGATTAACACCAGTGGAGAGGACAGTAAGTGACTAGGCCTGACCGTGGGTGCTTGCTCTCTTAGATGGCTGAGGCTCAGGTAGAGCATAAGTGTAAGCATCTGATGAGGAGATTGTGGGGAGAAGCTCCAGCCTTCTGGTGAGCTGCTTCGTCGGGATTTACCAGTGTGATGATCCAATATAAAGAATTATAACTTTGATGCCTGGAAATTCCCTCTTGGAAGAGTTTGAGAATTGTATGTGTCATACTTCTTAGGAAAAATTACCCAGTGCTTCAGTGGGCAAGAATAGAGGAAAATTGCTGCTGAACCCCATGAGTGAGTGACTGTCTCGTAGGGCCTGGCTTAGCAGTGTGGCTATGAATTACAGAGGAGCATGACTTTGACTTCAGACCGATGTTGCTTGAGCTCCACCACTTTCTAGCATTGGAACTTTGAGTCAGTCACCTAACCTCTCTGAGCCTGAGTTTCCTTCTGTGGCAGTGGCATCGCAGGAGTGCCCATTGTTAAAGGGGTGTGGTGTGGATTCTGTACAGTGGTTCAGAATCCTGGATTTCTCACTTGCTCGCTTTTTGTTAAGAGTGGATGCCAGGCATTTGCTTATAGCCATTTTCTAGGCACTCACACGTAGCAGATCTTGGCATGAAGGAGCTCAGTATAGACGTCTGTTTTCCAGATGTGCCCTGAAGTCAGGTTGCCTGGGTTCAAATCTCAGGTGCACAGTTCTAGTTCATAACCTTAGGAAAAAACTTAGCCCGCCTGCCTTAGTTTCCTCTGAAGACTGGTGCTGGTAAGAATGCTTAGAGATACTGTATGAAATGAAAAGTCATAGGGCTGGCACAGTGGTTAACAATTATCATAATTATAATAATGACTATGGCCACATTGCATATAAGTAGATACAAAATTTACTCTAGAGTGTCTTTCATTTCTTGACAGTTACCCATGATTTGCCTTGATTAAATAACAGTAAAGGTTCCTCCCTAATCCATTTAATAAATAGGAGCAAAGGCGAAGCAATATTAATAGCCTTTAAAATATATAACAAATAATCATTTGCTGCAGTTCATCTGCCATTCTTAACTAGTAAATTAAACTTTGCAGTTATACAGTCTCAACTTAATTATGTGTATATGACTTATTTTTACAGCTCTATTAATAGAAAAAAGTTGTGAGATTCATCTAGGACTTTGGCAGGGTGACCCTCCCTAGTGTGTGTCCCAAGGCATATGTGTATTGGTGTCTTTTCTGTCCCTGTGATAGAACACCATGACCAAGGCAACTCACAGAAGGAAAGTCTGTGCCTTATGGTCCCAGAGGATAAGAGTCCACACACATGGAACAGTGGGACGACTGGGAATGACATATGACTTTGAAACGTCACAGCTGGCACCCATGGTGTACTTCCGGCAAGGCAACATCTCCTAGACATCCAAACCGTGCCAGAAACTGGGGACAAAGCATCCGAGCATAGGAGCCTAGGGAAGATATTCCCATTCTAACCACAACATGTTTTCTTTCTTTTCTGGCTCCCCTAGCCATTCCCAGCTAAAGTCCTGTGGGGTGTGTCTTAGTGGTAGCACCTTGTGTCTGCAGAACCGTGGGTTCAGTCTCTGGGAAACATGGAACCCAAGTGGAGAGGACCAGGCATGAGGGACCTTACATACATAGTCACTCCTTAGGACCAGGGAAAGTTACTTCATTAGGTTGTCGTCTGAGAATCACCTCTGTTGTAAGGAAGGGATGACAAGGGAGCCTTCTTCTGGCTACTTAAAATGTGTTGGCATACACATCTTCTGTTTCTTTTTGTGAAGGTAAACACGGCCTGCTGCCTTCGGAGACCATAGCCATCGTGGAACACGTAAAGGCCAGTTGTCCCAGCCTGGAGTTCGTGGGTCTCATGACCATAGGAAGCTTTGGGCATGATCTAAGTCAAGGACCAAACCCAGACTTCCAGGTACTGGGATTGGGGTGATGCTCTCATACCAAGGAAGGCTTCATGGGGCTGTGGGTTCAGCCCATAGTAGGGTGTGTCTAGCATGGGCGGTGCCCATGCTTGATCCAGCCCTGTGCAGGGCTACCGTGAGGTACATCAGGGACCTCTCAGAACACAGCCAGTTAGGTGCAATGTTACAGTCTCTTCTGAACTGTTCTCATAAGGAAAAGGGAGCCTAGGCTCCCAGACACCCACACACCTTCCTTAGCCCAGTGTCTAGTTGGCTAATACAGTTTTCAGAGCAGACTTTTTCTTCCTTTCCAGTGACTGGCAGTTTACATCTTTACTGTTGTTGGGTTTGTCTTGTTTTTAGGATGTTGTTGGATTTTTCTTCCCACTTCTTGGGGTGGAACCCAGGGTCTGGAGTATGCTATCAAAGCATTCTGCCCGTGAGCCACACCCCCGGCCCCGGTAGTTTTCCTGAAAGTTGAAAATGTGGCTAAAACTTACAGTTACTTATAGTAACTTCTGGTAATCATTATACACCTCAGAATCATGAGTAACAGTCATCAGAAACCTTTTGGTCTGATAGTGTTCATTTCGGAGGGTTTTGTTTTTCTCCTGTTTTGTTTGTTTTGATTTAGTTCAGCTTGGCTTGCTCTGTTTTGGAGACAACTTCCTTTCTAGGTGTATCCCAAGCTGGCCATGAACTCAGCATTTTCCTGCGTACTCCCAAGTATTACAGGCCAGCACCACTGTGCCCTACAGATCTTGTCATCTTTTGACATCATTGGAAACAACAAGAATAAAATGGTGCCATGCAGTGGTGGCACGTGCCTTTAATCCCAGCACTTGGAAGGCAGAGGCAGGTGGATCTCTGAGTTCGAGGCCAGCCTGGTCTACAGAGTGAGTTTCAGGACAGCCAGAGAAACCTCCACAGAGAAACCCTGTCTCAAAAAAACAAACAAAACAAGGACAACAACAAAAGAATAAAATGGTACTGCTTGTGTTTTGGGCAGAGGTTGCTGTCCCTGCGGCGAGAGCTTTGTGAGAAGCTGGGCATTCCTGTGGAGCAGGTGGAGCTTAGCATGGGCATGTCCATGGACTTCCAGCATGCTGTAAGTGCCCCTGCCAATGCCTCCTCACCCCAGTAACCCCAGATGTCACAGGAGCTCGACTGCTCTGACATTCTCCCCCCCCACACTGCTCCTTTGTTTGAAGTGAGATTTATAGAAATTACAACCGAGTTGTTAAAGCTCAGTGTAATCCACTGCGTGGAATCTAGGAAAGGGCTGGGGTGGGTATAACTTAGATCTAATGACTGTGCTAACCCTGGCTTTGGTTTCATGCTGTTCCAATAAGGTGGTGAGGGGGGCCTGGGTTGTGGCCCAGGCCCGGCCTGCTGAGGCTCTCTCTCTCCCTGGGTTGGCTGGGGGCCTGGTGGTGAGGCCCAGGCCTCTCTCTCTCCTCCTGGGCTGGCCTGCTTGCTGCACGGTGCCTTAATTAAAAAGGAGGCAATGTATGAATGAGTTATTTTATTGTAGGAAGGGGAAATATGCTAGTTGAGTGGAGAGAAGGAAAGGAGAGGAAGGAGAGAGAGAAGAGAGAGAGAGAGAGAGAGAGAGAGAGAGAGGAGAGAACAAAGAGCAAAGAAGAGAGAGAGCAAGAGGGTAAGAGTTAGGGAGAGGGGTAAGAAAGAGGGGAAGCAAGAGCGAGGAGGGAATAAGAGAGAGAGGGGAGGCAAGAGAGAGAGAGGAGGGAATAAGAGAGAGGAAGCAAGAGAGAAAGAGGGGAAGCGAGAGAAAGGAGGGAATAAGAGAGTGAGGAGGGGGCAAACCACCCTTTTTATTGTATGGGGCGTGGCATGCCTGGCTTGTGGTCAGATGACTGTGTGTAAGGTCCAGCTAGAATGCTGGGAGTTGGAGGCAGTGTCTGCCTGATAGAGTACACATCTCCTGCAGGGGCAGCTGTGAGGGGTCTGGGCTGAAATCTGAGCCATGGTCTCAGGAGCGATTCACTGAACGCCTTCCGTCCCTCTGAGCAAATGCTCAGTAGGTCTCCGGAGTTCAAAGTGGTTTGCTCTACTGGACTTTGGCTGTCAGAACTGCCCCACAGTTTCATAGCACCAAAAAAGAGAGTTTAGCCTGATTTTTAAAGGCATTTCAAACATAGATCCTAGGGCATTAGCTATCAACAATGAGTATAAACTGAACTAAAGTACTGTGCTAGCAACTTGCATACATGGATTTCCAAGGTAGGAAATAGCAGCTGGGTGCTGTGGTACACTCCTGTAGTCTCAGCATTTGGGAAACAGTCCAGAGGATCCCTGTGAGTTTCAAGTCACCCTGCACTACACAAGTTCATGCAAGCAAGGCTACGTAGTGAGACCTTGCCTTGAAATAAATAATAACAGTTCTAAAATCAAAGTGTAAAATTGCATTTTTGGAATATTGTATATATTAAAACAGTGTAAACGTTCTAAAAACGCAGCTTACTTTATGACAGATAACTACAGGTTTTTTCCATTTGGGCAGCCTCAATACGTGGGTCATGCGCTGCAAGGCAGCTTTTTGCTATGCTGTGCTGCCCCTACATCTCCACCATCCCTTGTCCCTAGAACCCTAAATGCAGTTGATCTCCCCAAGCACTGTGCAAGCTGAGATCATTACCTTTCTCTCAGCGACTGCCAGAAAAGTGGCCCTGCTCTGGCCCAGGACACCAGAGCTCCCAACCATCTTCAGCCGCAGCTTGGTTGTTCCTTATGCAGCCTCTGGCCAGCTAGAAAGACTCAGTAGCAGCCACGGCGCAGTGCTGACACTCTCCTCCACGCTTGCTTCTTCCCCACAGATTGAAGTAGGATCTACAAATGTCCGGATAGGAAGCACTATTTTTGGAGAGCGGGATTACTCAAAGAAGCCTGCCCTAGACAAGACCACGACAGACCCAAAGGCCTCAGTGCCACTGGTGCAAGAACAGTGAGGCCAGGACAGCTCAGAGGACCCACCGTGCACCAGCCTAGTTCACTTTGGTGTCCGCATGTCCCCAGTCACACTCTTCCGTGGCCTATGTAGAGGGCTGAGGATTACATGTGTTGATGGAAACCACCTGTGCTTAGCTCCGGCTATCGGAAGCTCCCTTCAAGCAGTGGCCTAGGCTTGGATTTGAAGAGTTGCAAGACTTCAGAACTGACACCAGATTAGGAGCTGGGACCTGAGTTCGGAACACTGCCCAGGAATACCCAACTCCCCACGAATGCCTGTCCCCAGGTGTCTTTTGGGTTGCTGGTGTCTATAATCAAGAAAATCAGAGGGGTTCCTGTTTTTCCATCTCTAATAGAACACCCTGCTGTTCCTACAAATCACCACTACTCTGTAATGGGGTGATTTCTGCTCCTAGTTTCCATCCTGGGCAGTAGATGTCTCCAATCACAGCTCCTCTGTGGCACTGACCTGAAATTCCAGGGTAATTTGTAAGTAGCTCTTGGGCCTTTCTTACTGGAAAAGAGGGACTTGGAGCTTACTCCTCAAGGACCACAGTGATGGAAAGTAGACGACAGGATTTCTTCACCATCATAATCCTGTTCTAGTTTTTAGCAAAGACTACCCCCATGTGGAGAGGAAAGCCTCCAGTTCTGGCACATAGTTTCAACAAGGCCTCATTTGTTTTCTTCTTCTGAGGATGTATTTCCCGGGCAAACTTAGAGTTATCCCCAGGACACACACTGTATTTACAAGCCAGAATGTTGCAGCTCCTGTATGTTCACAGTGCCATAAGAGCTCCAAAAAGGAGGAAACAGCTGGGCATAGTAGCACCTGGCCATAACTCCAGCATTTATGGGATGCAGCCAGGAAGATAGGAGTTCAAGGATAGACAAAGACTAAATGAGACTCTTCTTTATCTAAAAATAATAATAAACCAGAAAGCACAATTCTGCAGTAATCACAACAGAGCTTTAGTGTGGGCTGCTTATTTCCTGATAGCTTCTCTTGTTTACTCCAGCCCTCATCATTCATTTAACAAATAACTTCAGAGCCTGCTGCTGCTGAATGTAATTTCCAAACTTAAACCACTATGATTCTTGTTCTGTTTCAATCAAAGCTAGCGCGGTATTTCAGTTTGTTAAATACAAATGTGAGCTTGAATTATACCATCTGTGCCAACTCTAAAGCCATTAAAGATTTATTTTTATGATCTGGTGTAATGAGTGAATTGACACAGGGGGCGTTGGAGCTAATAGGAAGCATCTTGTCTGACATCATGCCTGGCTCTGGAGAGGCCCATCCTTGCATCAAAGATGCCACCAAAGCCACACCATTATATACAAGAAGGGTTCTAAACTTCATGAGCGAGAATGTGTCTTCATAGAGCTTCGTGACATGCCTGTAAGTACAATACACAGAAGGTAACAAGTTCGAGACCAGCCAGGGCTACATAGCCAGTTTCATGCCACCTGGCTTGTATATTGAGACCCTGTCTCAAAGAAAGAGAGAGAGAGAGAGAGAGAGAGAGAGAGAGGGAGAGGGAGAGGGAGAGGGAGAGGGAGGGAGAAAGAGAGAAAGAGAAAAAGAAAGAAAGAAAGAAAGAAAGAAAGAAAGAAAGAAAGAAAGAAAGAAAGAAAAGATGTAAATGAAGTGTTAGTTGTCTTGTTTGTCTGGAATTGGAAAGGTGCCTGCTTCCTGTTATATGAAACTCTCTTGATTGCCTCTAGATGGCGACATTGGCTGGCCTGAGGAACAGGCAAACTTGAACATTGGCTAACCTGAAAAGCACACATTTTTGGCTCCTCTGTCAGCAGTTTGTCCTAGTAGGGCCTATTCAGTCTTACTTTCTTTATGAGTAGAAGTGGGGGGGCAGAGAAGACATGTTTCCCTGGTGACACATGGACTCACAGACTCAGGTGCATTTGTCAGTGCTGACGTGATTAAGGGATCTGAGGGCAACTCTGGAAGCTTTGGGGAAAGTGCAATGGTTAAGCAATAAAAGTTCTCCCTGGCTTGTGCCTGGGGATTAGGAACACAGAGGAGAAGCCAGGAGAGAACTTTAGTCCAGATGAAGGGAGGAAGCCAGACTGTCTCCATGATGGGCTGGCTCTCTTGAGAAAACTCAGCCCGGCTGTGAGACTGTCTTTGTTTCATGTGAGACGGCTGCTTGGGTTACTCCCAGGTTTTAATAGCAGCAATGACAGCATCCAGGCAAGTTTAAAGGCAGACCCACCCAGCCTGCCATGCAGAATTAACTACTTCTCCCTGACAGCCTGTGTGTACCCTGGTTGTGTGTGTGTGTGTGTGTGTGTGTGTGTGTGTGTGTGTGTATGAGTGGGAATGTGTGCACCCCCTGTATTAAGGTTCTCTAAGGAACAACAGATAAGATGAACACACACACATATATGGGATTTACTAGAGTGGCTTACAGGCTGTAGTCCAAATAGTCCAACAGTAGACAGATAGGCCCAGAATCCAGTAGTTGTTCATTCCACAAGACTGAATATCTCTTCAGCACAGGTGCTGGGATCCCAGGGAGACCCTAGAGAGCTGCCAGTTTTCATTCCACATTGGAGTCCCAAAAGGAAGAAGGCTGTAACACAAGCAAAGGAGTGGCTCAGAATAGATGATCTGCCCTGAGAGAGTGGAACAAGCAGACAGAAAGCACAAGCTACCTTCTTCCAAGTCCTTTTATGTGGGTCACCACCAGGAGGTGCGGCCCAGACTTAGGGTGGGTCTTATGACCTCAAAAGATCCAAACTTACGTGGATCTTCCCACTTCAAGTATTCAACCAAGAAAAATCCCTCACAGGTGTACCAGCTGTTTGGGTTTTAGCTACTTCCAAATGTTGTCAAGTTGACAACCAAGATGAGCCATCACATATCCTGAATCGAGCTTCAAGTTTGAGAGGCTCAGGAGGCCCCTGGTAAGAGACCATACACACAGACACATACCTACACACTGGTGATGGAAGCCAGGCCCTCATACCCTCTGGGAAGTACAATACCATGAAGCTGGACCCTGGCCTTTACCATACTCCTTAATTTTTTACACGCATTAATTATGTGCAATAACTGGCTTCATTATGATGTTTCATGCATGTATAGTGTAGCTGTAATTTAAGGATGAAATGCTTATCTGTCCTCATTCTAGCCCACTTTAGCACCCACATAACTGACGTGGAGACCTAATAGATTTATTAACAAGCTGCAAGACTAAACTGGGTAGGTTCTGAGCTATTCTAACCCAACTAGGATGTTAACCCCCAGATAAATGCCCTGTTACTTGCCATCTGGTCTTGCCCTGGCTCGCTCTGGTCCATGTGTGTCCTCATGGCAAATCCCTTGGCTGCCTGCTCATCACAACTCCCCCTGGACACTGTCTTACCGCCACCTCTCCACTTGATCTCTATCTTCTCCCCTGGCTGGGATCAGAAGCCTTCCAATCTCCTCTGCCCAGCCACAAGCTGATTGGCTCTTTATTAACCAATCGGAGATAACACTGCCACAGGATAACCATGGCAATCCTAGAGGCTGTACAGTAACCAGATATCTGGGCTCAGAAATCAGCAGCTGCACAAGACCAACCCCCAACAGTATAGCATGAATTTTGATCATATTTACCACCCATCAATCACCCTCTCTTGGCCCCTCCCACTCACCACCTTATTCTTCCCAACCACTCCCTTCCACCTTCATGGCTTTTTTTTTTTTTTTTTTTTAAATCTCTGCATCCCCTACACACCCTTTTTAAAACTTTGGCAAGTCCTCTTGCCTGTATTCTTTCTCTTTAAAATAAAACATTTAAGCTTTTTATTTTATGTGTGTGGGTGTTTTGCTCAAATCTGTGTTTGCGCATCACATGTGTGCCTGGTGATCATGCAGGTCAGAAGAGGGTCAAATCGCTGGAGTTGGGGATGGTTGTGAGCCACCTCATGGGTGCTGGAAAGAGAAGCTGGGTCCTCTAAAAACAGCAACAGATGCTCTTAACTGCTGGACCAGCTCTCCAGCCACCACCATTTTAAAAATATTAATTTTAGCTGATCGATGGTGATGCACCCCCTTTAATCCTAGCACTTGGAAGGCAGAGGCAGGTGGATCTCTTGAGTTCAAGGCCAGCCTACAGAGAAACCCTTTCTTGAAAAACCAACATATATATGCATATACACATGCAATATATATACATATTACATATATACACATGTGTGGATATTTTGCTTGCAGCTCCATCTGCATACTGCATTTATTTAGTGCTTGTGGAGGCCAGAAGAGAATGTTGGAACCCTTGGAACTGGAGTTACAGATGGTTGTTAACTAGAGTATGGGTGCTGGGATTCAAACCCAGGTCCTCTGTAAGAACAGCCAGCATTCTTAACTGTTGAGCCAGCTCGCCAGCTCCCCTTCCTCTTTCTAACTGGTGTGTGTGCGCATGCATGTGAGTGACTGGGGGCATGCCTTTGCTGTGTGTACTGTACAGGTGTAGAGATAAGAGGACAACCTCAGGTGTGTGGTGTCTAGTCCTCGCCTTATTTAGGATAGGTCACTTCACTGTTCATAGCTGCCTATACCAGGCTAGCTGCACCATAGACTTTCAGGGACTTTCGAGTCTCTGTATGTCCCATCTTGCAGTAGGAACACTGGGATCACAAAAGTATGCTACTATGATATACTTACACGGGGTTGGGGGATTTGAACTCACACCTTCAAACTTGCATAGTAAGCACTTTATCTACTAAGTCATCTCCCCAGGCCTGTGCTCTCTCATGACAGCTCAAGTATTTAGGCAATCTGAGAGTATCCCCATTTTGGATCCAGCACTGAGGCTAGGGATGGACACACACACACACACACACACACACACACACACACACACATCTTGTCTAAGGCCAGGATGATGATGGTGGTGAGGATTATGTTATTAGTATTATTAGTAGTATTATTATTACTACTATTAGGCAGTGCTAAGATTGGCACCCTGGTTTCTCTGCAGGCTGTCTACCACCAAGTTGCTTGCACGCACCTTCGGTTGCTAGCTTTAATCAGTGATAAGCAGTGTATTAGATTTGCAGCTATAACTTCAGGAAGCCATATTGCTAGAAAAGAAGTACACATTTTTTAGTCCATTGTGCTAGTTGAGAACTATCATATTTTAATACAGAACAAACTCTGAAGCAGAGGGAATAAAAGGGAAAGAGAGTTAAGTCCAGACAGGAGGAGACTCTGCCTCCCATCATCCCATTTCCCAGCATTTAGCATCAGCCTGCCACCATCCCACATGCCTGACTCCTACATCCCTCCAGATCCATTCTCCACAGGAACCACAGGCAAAACGGCCCACATCAAACCCCCTGGGTTGGAGTAGCAGTGACTTCTGTTACCCAAGACTAGACAGGGAAGGAATGGGGTCCAACAGTACATTCACTTTGAGCTTTGGAAAGCAAGTAACTCTCATGCTTCCCACCAAAGCTCCGGGTAAAGGGCAGTCCCTGAGAGGGGGCTGGGTAGGGTGTTGCCAGGGCGCAATTGGAAACGGTTTGCTGAGAACTGTGGCTGTCCTTACCATGAAATCAGTTGGATGCTCTTACATCATCCTCATGACTAAGGGCCAAAGAATCCAACCCCCCAGCATCCTCCCTAATGTTTTACAAATCTGCCTTCTCTGGAGGAGCACAAAGAAAGGGTTTTTTTTTCCCCCCACTTGGTTTGGTTTTGTGTTGTTCTAGGGAATCTAACTCTGACCCTAGCACATGCTAAGCAAGCCTAAAGAAATGATGCTCTCTCCCAACCGTTTCGTGTCTACTTGCCTCTACCATGCTTCCGAATGTACTGCTTTTAGTATTCATAATTACAATATGTGTGCTCGTGGTGTTTGCGTGCCTGAGCGCAGGTGTGCACATGGAGATCAGAGAACAACTTGCTAGCTTCGGCACTCTCCTTCCACCCCAATCCAGGGGTCAAACTTAGGCCATCGTGTTTGCTCAGTAAACACTTCTTCCCACCGAGTCATCTCACCATCCCTGAAGTGGGCATTTACAAGGCCCTTAGTCTTAAGTTCTCTTTTAATGACTTAAGCGTCTCAGGGGGCCTCAGAACTAACCCTTTCTTTCCTTTAGCATATCCCACAGGTCGACTGAAGGAGCCTTTGGAAGGAACCAGAGATGCAGCACCTTCCTTCCTTCCTTCCTTCCTTCCTTCCTTCCTTCCTTCCTTCCGTTTAATTCCTACAAGCTTGGGCGACTCTGAGATGCCTCAGCAGCAGATGGCGCAATTTGGGTACGGAAGCGCTCCTCAACACTTAATGAGCGAGACTGCCCTGTGCCAGTTGCAGGCTAGAGTTGCCCCTAGCGCCACCCAACAGTGGCCTTGTTCTGCAGCCTCGGAGCTCGGCTCAACCGAGCTGCCAATTTCCAAAATAAAATCAACGTGTGACCTTATTCAGCAGATGTACCAAAGAAACAAGCGCAGAGTGGGGCCAATTTCGAAGCCAAAAAGGGAAGATGAGGAGAGAGAGAGAGAGAGAGAAAGAGGAGGGGAGAGAAACTTGGCTGGACATGAAAGGTGTCTTGTCCGTCTGTTCCCCATTAGGCGCGATTCTCTCGCAATCTGCAGCCTCAACATAATTTTCTTGACCAGAAACTCTCCCGAGAGATAGTGTTGGAGGGGAAAAAAAAAAATCGAACAAACAGTGGCGGTGCACATCTTCTGACAGCAAAGTCCCTTAAAAACCTCTTTGGGAGATGAGCGATGTCTGCATATCAAGGGAGGGCACTCTCCACAGCTGGCTACCCATATCTGCCCAGGGACTGTATAGGACAGGAAGAGGGGCTTAGGAAGAACTAAGGAGCAAGAGCAAGGCTGCCCCAGGAAGCTAAGCCCCATATCTTTTTACCCTGCTGTCTACACTGATGCCTTCTCTGGGCCTGGACTCAACAGTTAAATTCCCACGAGGGCTGAGGCTGTAGCCTGGTGATAGAGTACATTACCTGGCACATACAGGCCTCTGGGTTCCAACCCCAGCAATGAAAAAACAAACCAAAACAAGTAAAGAAACACCACAGAGCTTTTTCAGCAGCCTGAAACACAAGGAACTCAAGGCTGTTTGGAAAAGGGCGGGGGGGGGGGGCACCTGTGATAACTCCACTTTCCCTTTTCCAACAGTACCAGGAGCCAAAGGGCAAGAACTCAGCTCTCCCTGGAAACCACTGCCAATTCCCCTGACAGCTAAGGCCTCTTCTCCCCCAAGCCCCTTTGTCTTGCTTTTCAGCTAAACAGAGTAGCATTGGGGAAAGCAGAGCCTATCCCACCCATAGGAGCCCAGGGGGAAGGTTCTTGGCCAGGGGGAGGTGATGCAGGGCAGGGCAGGGCAGGGCTGGGCTGGGCCACCTTCTGTGCTCAAGTTTCTAGGGCAGGCATCCTGTTATAGGAGAGGCCCCTTTTAAAGGAAGAAAAACTAATCAGTAGAAAGAAGCAAGACTCTCCCCCTGCCTTTAGGACTTGTTTATTACTAGGATATCTGATTTCAGCAAAGGAAGCCAGCTCCGAAGCAAGGTTTTTATTGGCCATGAGCAAGAGGAATTCAGGGTTTGCTTTTGATTTGGCTTCCCCTGAACTCAAAGCACTGAAGGGTGCTGCTTTTGATGGGATAGCTTGGTTGGGGGGGTGGGGAGGGGGAGCAGGGAATAGCCACTCACTGTTGCAAATAGCAGTGACAGAAGTTCCCTTTGGAAGATGAGGGTTAAAGCGGAGGTCCAAAGGGGACATTGGCCTCAAAAGATTTCAGAGACACTAGTTCACAAGGCCTGCATCTGGAGCACCGGGAAGGCCTGCCCCTCTTCCCTGTTGAGTGGGGAATGCATGAGGCCCCCGTCTTCTTTGGATGAACTCAGCGTTTCTCCAGACTACCCAACACTGAGGCCTCTGCAGTCAGGCCTGGGCTTGATGGTTTCAATGTGTTGGGAAGATAAAGCCAGAGATTGGAGACAGCCTCTGCCAACTGCACTCCCCAACTAAGCATCGGCTAGGTTCCTGCTGGGCCACAGCCTATAGAGAGGTGCTGCTGTGCAGGGGCTGCAGCACCAGACCGGCAACCCCATCTCCTCCTAGTCCTGCAGCACCATCTTGCTTCCCAAGTCTTCATAGGAAACACTGTCCACATGGAGGAAACTGGAAAGTGCCTTACCACTTTGGGGTCCTTGAATGAACCTAACCACTGCTCCCTCTCCCTCCTCCTCCTACCCCTCCTCCTTTTCTTCTTCCTCTCCCTCCTTCTCTTCCTCCTCCCTTTCCTCCTTCCCCTCCTCCTCTTTCTCTTTTCCCTCTCCACCCCTCCTCTTCTTCCTCCTCTTCCTCCTCCTCTTCCTCCTCCTTTTCTTCCTTCTCCTTCATCTTTTTTCACCTCTATTGCTCTCTCCATCTGCTTTTGTCTCTGGTTCCCGTTGCCTTCTCCTCGCCACAGCTCACTAGAGACAGCTGCATTCTGAGGCTCTGGTTTTTCTTCCCTACTTTGACCAGCACCTTTGAATGAGGCAGGGCGCAGCCAGCACCATGAGACTGCTGCTTTGGGCATACCGGGACTTGGGCCCCATACTGAGACTCTGGTGGGCAGCCCCTTGTTGTAGGGGATGACTCTGCCTGCATCTGACTTCCTCCCTATTCTAAGTCTGTGAGGACTGGAAGAGGCTGGTCTATAGAGACAGCCGTTCTTTCCTGCTTGGGATATGTGTGGTGTCCTTTCAGGATCCCTTGTGCCTCCTTATGGCCATCTATAAGCGGTCTCATCTTGGAGACAAAGTATGTGCCCTGTACTAGTTTTTGCTCTCGGTAGCACGTCAGTACTTACCTGTGAGGCTCAAAGCCACCTTGGCAGCCAGTGGACCATTTAGCCCTCTAAGTTGAGGCCCGGAGCCTGTGGCAGGGGGTGGGGAAAAGGGGAACAGGGCTCTCACTGTGTTCACTTTAAGGAGCCCAGTCATCAAAAGGACTTTGTACAGTAAGTTAGAGAACATACTCCAAGAGGAGCTACAGGAATAGAAAAGACGGCCTTGCCAAGTGGGAGTTGCCATACACACATGCACAATCCATGCTCAGAAACACACAATCATACCATACACATATGCGTGCAATCACAAGCACACTATAGCACATACACACATAATAGTTTACAGCCATGGATAAATGTGCATGCACAAACATATACATATATAGCCATAAATGAGCACGTAACATACCTACAAGTACATATGTGCGCGTGTGAGCACACACACACACATACACACACGTACACACACATACATAATGCTATCAAAAATACACAACTACAGATACACATGCACATATACATACACATACATGTGTGCACACAGCTACATAAATATATGCGCATGTTCAAACACAGTCCCGGACACAAGTTGCAATGGCTTCTGGAAGACTGATGTCAATATGGTTGAGTTCAAATAGCAGATTCGTACCAGCAAGTGGGGCTTAGTGTTCTCATCTCTAAGTAGGAGCTGATGTCCCACGCAATGTGACATTGCTGTGGAGATGACATGCGACCAGCTCCTGGCGCACACATTGCAAGGCACAGTGGTGCCCAACCTACTGCCTCAGCAGCTTTGTCCTGCCTGCCTGGGATCTACAAAGAGAACTAGAAGGCAAACATCGACGGAAGAGCAGATAAGGAGCTGGGGATATGGCTGCCTGCCTGCCTGCCGGCCTGCTTGCCTTCATCAGTGAAACTTGAAACTGTAAGGCGGAGGAAGAAAGCAACCAAAGCCCCACACTCTGCCAGGCTCCCTGGGTGGGTCACTCATGGATGACCACTGACATAACCAGCTGGGGCGGGGTGGGGGTGAGGGGATGAAAAGGCTCTGAGTCTGCTTAGCTGCTGTCCAAATATGGGCATCCAAGCCTTCCCTTTGGTCCTTCCAGCTTAAAGCAAAAAGACCTAACTCCTGGGACACAGGGCTGGCAGTGTAGCTCAGTGGCAGGGCACTTGTTCAGCATAAAGCATTTGTCTGTGCTCAGCACTGCAAAACAAACTCAACAAAAAGCCTCACCAACCGGGGCATATGAACAGCAGAATCATCCTGGCACAAAACACGTTATGGGATTCTAGGCTCCAGCAAACACTCAAACCCTTTCATGCCAGTGCCCAGGCTGGGGAGAGAAGTGCCATTAGGTTCCGCACGGACACGGATTTTCACACCAAATTGAAAAACCAAACTCTCAGGCTGCCAACCAACTTGGACTATGTATTAGTAGAGGTATTTGTCGGAGTCCCATGCGTGAGAGTTTTCTGTGCTCCTGGCTGGGTCACGGTATTGACAAAGAGCTGTAGTGACTCAGGGAAAACTGGCCTGTACATTATGGAGGGACCTCTGAGAGAGGGCTAGCCTGGTGGGGTGCTGAGACTTGAAAGCTGGATTTGAAAACACACACACCTACCACCACCACCACCACCACCACCACCACCACCACACAGTGTCCTGGCTAGTTTTATATGAACTTGATGCAAACTTAAGTCATCTGAGAGGAGGGAACCCCTGTAGGGCATTTTCTTAATTAGTGGCTGATATGGGAGGATTCAGGCCATTTCGGGTGGTGTCACCCCTAGGCTAGTGGTCCTGTGTTCTATAAGAAAGGTTAATAGTCTACAGGACAGCCAAGGCTACACAGAGAAACCCTACTTCAGAAAGAAAGAAAGAAAGAAAGAAAGAAAGAAAGAAAGAAAGAAAGAAAGAAAGAAAGAAAGAAAGAAAG
>JADRCD010218666.1:0-10099 GCA_019843815.1 Montemys delectorum
TATATGTATGTGTGTCTGTATGTATATATCTATGTGTATTTTGTGTACATGTTTGTGTATGTATGTTCATGTGTATGGTATATATACACATGCATCTGTGTGTGCATCGGTATATGGTGTATGTATTTCGGTGTATGTGTGTGTATGTGTGCACATGTGGGTCTGTGTGTGCGTGTGTGTGTGTGTGTGTTCCAGAAGATTATGTTGATCCCTGAGGAGCTGGAGTTACAGTTTGTTGTGAGCTGACTGGTGTGGGAAATCTGCCCTTATACTCTGGAAGAGCAGCAAGTGCTTTTGGCCACTGAGCCATCACTTTAGCACCGGTGCTGGAATTTTCAAGTAGCTGGATCTCGTGGAGGTAACCACAACTGCTGTGGGTTGGCATGTGCACAGTCACTTAAGAGTTCAGCACCCATTTTTATTGATGGAGAGGGAGGCTATTTTCATCGATTATGTCCTTAAAAACTTACTAGAAGCAGCAGTGTGAAACAGCCACAAGTGGAATCTATTCTCTTATCTTTGTCAGAAGGCATGCTTGGTTTGAATGAGATGTCACCCATATTCTCAGGCATTCAAACACTTAGCCCCCAGTTGGTGACCTTGTTTGGGTAGGTTTAGGAGGTGTGGCCTTGCTGGAGAAAATACATCACTGGGGGCAGTCTTAGAGATGTCAAAAGCCAAGTACCATTCTACTTCCTGTCCTTGCTGTGACAAGGCACCGGGAAAGACAAGGTAGGAAGGATTTATGGGCGCTCACACTTTCAGAGGTTTGCATTCAAGTAAGCCATCAGTTGCTTTTGGGTGACATACATTTGTCACGGTGGGAGGCTGTGGCAGAGAGACCCTGCTTACTAGTCTGGAAAGCATAGAGGAGTGGCAAGAAGGAAACAGGTGAGAGATAAAGCCCTCAGAGTACCTACAAACCACATTCCCAAGTAGGCCAGGCCTTCCTGGTCCCCTTACCTCCCCGTGGTCTATTCAAATTTTGAGTCCAGGAATGGATTAATCTCTCAATGGAGCTACAAAGTGATGGTATTATTAGGGGTAGTTGGAACTTAGAGGTGGTATCAGGCTAGAGAAGGAGGAGAAGGGGGAATGCCTCAGGAGGGTTTGCCTTATCTGTGGCCTTCCTGTCAGAGCTTCTCTGCTTCCCAGTAGCCATTGCGTGAGCCCTTGCTCCACCACGATGCTCTGTGGTAATCAGAGAGCCAGAAAATGGTGGCCCGAGACCTTTCAAACTGTGAGAATAAAGGATACATCTATTTCTTAAGTTGCTTTGTTCTCACTGGCATCTTCTATCCATAAGGGACAATCTTCCATGCCATATAGAAACTAGGACCACAAACATTTCATGATCACAGTGACACTAAATTGAACCCAGAGATCCGTGATTCAGCTATACTAGCTTGCCAGGAACTTCAGGGATCCTGCTGTCTCTGCTGCTAAGATCACAGGTATGTCCTACATGTCTAGATTTTTTTTAATGAGTGCTGGGGATTGAACTCCAGTCTTATGCTTGACAGGACTGACTAAGCTGTCTTCCCAGCTCATGGATACATCATTCTTAATCAATGTCTGGAGTTAGCATCAGAGGTAACCCTGGTGCTGTACATGCTATTGGTTTGAGTGGAAGTGCTATGATAAGTATCTTCTATGACAAGGTCATGGAAGACTTTACCAGAGCTAAACATCTCCAGAGTTCCACTTACTTGTCTCTCTTTCTCTTTGGCCCCTGTCAACTACTGGTCTTTTGTCTCCATAGCTTTGCCTTTGATAGAATAGCATATAGTGATGCCCTGTATTCAATACATATATATGTGTGTGTATATATATAAACACATATATATAACACATATTATATATCACATGTGTAGATAGTAAACATACGTATGTTCTGTACACTGCATTGCACCAAACATCTGATTTTAAATCATAAGCACACATTCTTAGTGACCATTGCCCAAGCTAGCTCATTTTCTTTCTTTCTGAGATGAAACACTCACCATTTGTAACCTTTTATATTCTGTATACGGATTTTGTGCCTGCCAGATGTGTAATGTAACTCTTGTCATGGATTAGCACAGGAAATTAGAATGATAGTTACTAGTACTTGTCGATGCTACACTTGACTGTCTGGTAAATGCTGACTTTTCTAACAGTGGAGTTGAAGGAGAGCCAATGGTGTGATGATCTCAGATTCCAAGTCTGCAACTCAGTGTGTTATTTATCCATCTAGTCTGTTCTAGACATTATGCCAACTGAGAGGGGCAGTGGGGCTCTTCAGTAAGTCCCTCAAGAGTATCATTTAATATTTTTTTGTCATATTAACCTCTAGCAATAATATTTAGTTACTCATCAAAATGAAAACATTAAGCAATTTAAGGGTGTCTTAGTGTTCTTCTTTGTAAGTCGCCAATCTCAGGTGCTTCACCATGGGAACAGAAAGAATGTGGACCTCCACAAGGACTACCTGTAATGAGGAAGGGGCAGTGAGTTCACTGGTCGAATGCATAGGGCAAAGCACAACACAGGCAACATTAAACCCTGAGAGTTCTGTGAAGCATGTACAGGACAAACGTGCTCAGTTTGAAGTCTTTAACTCTGTGTAGTAATGTAAGGATACAGCGATGCACAGCTTGTTAATATACTGCTGCTGTATAAGGTAAGACACAGAAAGAGAACTCATACTACTATAATTTCATCATATAAATCGTTTTAACTCCTCCTAAAAATGCCAAGCATTTTGCAATACATTAATACAAGGATGGCATTGGCTATTAGTTTGGAAGTATTCTTTATTAGGTAATGAATATTACTTCTTTGACTATTTAAATGCCTACATGGATACTTTTAGACCTGTAATGGGGCCACACTATATGTACTTTCTCTTTGCTTTGATGCTATGAATAGATTTCCAAATACAAAGTCTAATCTCTTGTTTTCAGATAGGATTTTCTCGATCATTGTCAGTCATTCTTTATGACCCTCGTGCCTCCTGTAGTCTTCAGGATTGGATGCTAATGTATGTTAGCTTGGGAAACAGATTGGGAAAGGTCATGGACCAGGCTTCCCCTTGTTGTGCTCTCTAGTTGTTTGTGTCACACAAGAATAGTTTGTGCTGTTATGTTTCAGATACTCATTTGCATGCAATTTTAGTACCATCTTGGAAGTGTTTATAAATGTCTATAATTTATAACCCTAATAATCTTTGATGTTGTATTTATCCCTTTCTTAGGATTTTAAGGGTTTTTTGTTTTTAATTGTATTTGTGTGTGTGTGTGTGTGTGTGTGTATAACTATGCACTCAATAGTGTGATGTCTATGGAGGTCAGAAGAGGGCATCCAATTTCCTGGAATTTGACTAACAGGCGGTTATGAGCCACCCACCCAGTGTGGGTGCTTGGAACTGAATGCTGGCCTTGAACAAGAGCAGTCCAAGCTCTTAATCCCTGAGCCACCTCTTTTGATCCTAGTTTTGACCCCAGAGTCATTTACTACAACATTTTCCAGGGACTTGAAGATGCGTGTGTGTGTGTGTGTGTGTGTGTGTGTGTGTGTGTGTGTCTTTCTGTTGTTTTTGCTACTAAGTTAAATTTCATTTGGATTGTCAGAGGACTGGATCTGGACCATTTCTACTGTGTTCTTTTTGAGTTCTGTTACCACCTACTAAAATGGTGCTGGAAAGGATGCCAATAACTTTTGTATGCCTGGAAAAGAAGGTGGTTTTATAATTAAACAGCATTGTGTCAGAGTTAACCATTAAGTCATTCCTGTTCTGTAGATTTGTTTGTCATGGACCAGGGCATTCTGTATCTGAGGACTTCCCAGTGTTATTTCATTTCTGTCATTTTTCCTTTCATGTTTGCAGCAGATTTTGCTGTGTATATTGTGCAGAGAAGTGTGTGATAATGGCATTTAAATTTTAGTCATATATTTGGGCATATATTATTATACATATACATATACATACTTACACACACACACACACACACACACACACACACACACACACTTTTTTTTCCCTCCTGATTCTCTGACTCTACTCCCTAAGTGCTAAAATGCAGGCATGCTCACCACTGCTCAGCTTCAACCTTATTTCTCACATCTTCATTGGTGTGTTTGTTTCAATCATTTCTTCTGGCTTCTAGGTTAGTTCTGGGTTTCTTGTCTGTATAATGAGACTGTGTGTGGAATCCCTTCAGTGTCAACATTGCACCATGGGGCTCCATTCAGAGTCTTCTACAGTCCATGTCTTATGATGACCAACCTGCCCCGGTCTTACATGATAACAAAGATGACACGCTTCTTTAAAATGCCCCTGTTTGGTGTAACTCTGTATTGGAGCGTAATATCTTCTCTTGATATAACGCAAGGTGGTTTTAATGGCTTTCTGCTTGTCCTCTGTCTTAGTTAGGGTCTTATTGCCATAAACTGACACCATGATCAAAGCAACTCTTATAAAGACAAACATTTAATTGGGGCTGGCTTACAGGTTCAGAGGTTCAGTCCATTATCCTCAAGGTGGGCATCCAGGCAGGCATGGTGCAGGAGGAGATGAGAGTTCTACATCTTCATCTGTGCTAGCAGAATACTGACTTCCAGGCAGCTAGGGTGAGGGTCTTAAGCCCACACTCATAGTGACACACCTACTGTAGCAAGGCCACACCTCCTAATAGTGCCACTCCCTGGGCCAAGCATGTACAAACCATCACATCCTACCAAAGGAGGGTTTGCCCAGTGCTGGCTTTTAGACTCATATTTGATCACATATGTGCTTTGAGAGTAGATGAACAGAGGCTGGGAAAGGTAGCTTGCTGGTTAAGCACTACTGCACATATATCTGTGAACACATGTGAATATATGTACATGGATGTGGCACTGGGTTTTCCTTCCTCTCTAACCCTTACTGGCATTTTGGTAGGGACGGACAATGTTTCAGTGTGTGTACTTACATCATCTGTGCCTCTTAGGAATCATATTGCTTTCGAATGTTTTCTGGGGGTCTCATGTGCCTCACTCAGCAGCTAGCAGAGGACTGAGCATATAATTTCCTTATGTTTCCTGTGGCTGTTGCAGTGCATTATAAACAGTTGCATTTTACTAACATGGGATACATTGTATTCTAATAAAATCTCCCTCCCCTCCAAATCCAGGCTTTACATATCAATATTTTGCTGGTAGGGATTCTTAGAGCAGCATATAAGAGACATTTTCTGTAATCCATTTAATAAAATAATTGGGTTAATATGCCTGGGTGTGTGGCATTATGGATAAAACCCACGCTTCGCTGCTCCTGCGCTGGGTGAATTGCCCAGGGAAACCGATAGAGCCTGGGAGAGAATAACAGCCTGTCTCCTTGGTCACCCCTCCCCCACCACCATACTCAGCTTGTGCCCAAAGAACAAGACAACAATTGAGAGCTGTGTAAATCTCTTCTGAGATGTTTACAAGGCTTGGATGCGGAGCTGCTATGAAAGTCAAGGCTAAGCCAGTGAATTACTTGAACATGTCATCTGTGAAGGCTGTGTCTGAGAATGTGAGCCCACTAACCAAGGCTGGCCTTAGGAAGGATGCTCACTCTGAGAATGACAGACTGTCTTCTAGCCCTGTCTTTAAAAACACATGTGTTGTGTTGTTTTGTGTGTGTGTGTGTGTGTGTGTGTGTATGTATGTATGTATGTATGTATGTATGTATGTATGGTGTGCTTCTTGTAGTTAGAGGGAAGCTTGCAGGAGCTGGTGCCCTTGTTCCACGATGTAGGCCCTTGGGGGATTGAACTCAGGTCTTTAGGCTTGGCAGCAGGCTCCTGTACCCATGGAGCTCCCTTACTGATTCTGATCTTTTCTGACAAAGTCTCTAATACCACTATTTTGTCAGATACCTTTAACTACCTCCTCATAGGCCCTACTAGGGGTTGGTGCTTCAAATACCTGAATTTTAGGGGCATTTTTTACCCTATAGCAAGTAGACTAATGGGATGTGACGTATGTGGAGAGAGTGGGATTGGGATCCAGACATCCCTTGCTTCCCTGGGTGCCATGTACATTCCACAAGTTGTTTCACAAGTGTGTCTTCAGACTCCTGAGTGAAGGACATACAGCCTTCTACCCTTCCCACTCTATCCAGCACAGTCCACCCCATGGCCTTCCTTTACGTTTCTTCATAGCACAGATCACTCTCTGGGGGTGTTTGGATTTGTTTTGTTTACTGTCCCTTCCACTCATGTACCTCAGCTAAAAACTAAGCATCAGTGAGGGAGGAGTAGCTCCCAGACCCAGATCATCACCTGGAATAAAGCAGTAGAAAACAGTGAAAGAGAGGCTGAGCAAGTCTGGGGTTTCTGAAGGATGGGGGCAATTGCCTTTATCACATAATGGAAGGGCCTTCTGTGTAGAGGAAGTGTTAACCTAGTAATATGGCTGCCCTGGCAAGGGATCACATCCAAAGATCTTTCAGGTCTGTGTAATCTGGCTGAACACACCTTTAATCCCTTTGGCTGGAATACAGATACACCCTCAGTATACACCTTTAAGGAAACAACAATGTTTGAAAGTGATGTCTAATTAAGGGACAGGCAAAGTGGAGAATCAGAGAAAAATTTGACAGAATGAGTCAGAGATAAGATGTGCCCAACTCTCATGAGAACAATGAGGACAGAGGCAACTGGAGAACAGCACAGAGTGAGTCAAGGTGGAGGGCAGTTCAGTTGAGTTCAGGCAGTTCCGTGCAAGTTGGTGCAGCTCAGCTGAATGCAGTTGAGCGCAGTTGAGCTCCTGCAGTTCCTTTCAGTTCCATTGAGTTTCTGAAGACAATGCAATTCAGTTTGTAGAAGTCAGAGGTACCTTTTCCAACCAGGGCAATTCAGTGAGAAGCCAAGAGAAGTCAGTTTGAATCAGTCACATTGGAGAAGAGTTTTGAGACAGAACAGCTGAGTTGAACAAGATAGCCAGAGTTCATAAAGAACTAGAAAGAGTGAACTTATTCAGCAATAAGCCTCTGAGATGACAATTATATCTGTTAAGACCTAGGCAAAATGTTACATCTGTTAAAGTCTAGGCAAAATCTATGCACCCGTTACCTGGCTAGCCTGCTGTTGTAAGGAAACTTTCTCATATGTTTCTGATGTTACTAGGAAAATTTCTAATGCCAAGTTGATTACACATTCTGTCTGTGCTCCTGAAAACCAATCATGAATGATAAAAATCAGTAGAACTGCTTTGTATAGTTAGCCATAATAAGGTTGGACTGGAACCGATGATCCAGCAGCACTTCCTGCACCTATTTATAAGCTTTTATGGTATTTGTCCTTATAAACTGTTCCTAGGATGGACTCCAACATAAGAGATATAAGAAACTATTTGAATCAAACCCAGACACTATTGTGGATGTCAACAAGTGCTTGCTGACAGAAGCCTGTTATAGCTGTCTCCTGAGAGGCTCTACCAGTGCCTGACAAATACAGAGGTAGATGCTCACAGCCATTCATTGGACTGAGCTCAGGGTCCCCAATGGAGGAACTAGAGAAAGGACCCAAGGAGCTGAAGATGTTTGCACCCCCATAGGAGGATCAACAATATGAACTAACCAGTGCCCCCAGAGCTCCCAGGGACTAAACCACCAACCAAAGAATACACATGGTGGGACTCATGGCCCAGCTGCATATGTAGTTGAGGATGACCTTCTTGAACATTAATGGGAGGAGAGGCCCTTGGTCCTGTGAAGGTTCTATGACCCAGTGTAGAGGAATGCCAGGGCCAGGAAGTGGGAGTGGGTGGGTTGGTGAGCATAGGGACGGGGGAGGGGTTAGGGGGTTTTCAGAGTGGAAACCAGGAAAGGGGATAACATTTGAAATGTAAATAAAGAAAATATCTAATAAAAATGGAAAAAAAACTATTTGAAATAAGATTTCCAATTTTGAGTAGTGGTTGAGTAAAGTTTAAGTTCCCAAGAACTCCCTGGGAACTGACCTTTTAGTTTGCAGAAAGAGACATGTAAGTGGGTAACTAGCACTCTGGTTCACAAATTAGACATGAATGTTAGACAAGGCAAGTCCCCTGCCACAGTTGAATATCACAACCAATGGGAGCAGGATAAGTATACAACAAAGACATGTTCCTAAGGAAATCCCCCTATCCCTAAATCCTGATTGGTGAAATAATTTGGCATAGATGTTTGTAGGCTTTAAAAACCTATGACCTTAACTTGGGGTCCTGGCTCAGTTCCCAAGCCTTGGTCAATCAGTCCTGGGGCATATGCTCAATAAACTCTCCCTATCTGACTGAGAGAGGCCAATGTTTGTGTGGTTTGTGAGGCAATTCCTGGACAGTGGCACATCTGGTGAATAAAAGTTACATTTTCTCTTCTAGACATAGTGACTTCTATGTACAAATGAGGACTGGCTCAGCAAGAGCAACATTATGGATGTGTGAAGAGGTGCATTGCTCTGGAGGCCAAGACTGTTGAGTCTAGGATGCAGTGGCTATAAGTAATAACTGTCCTAATTCAACAGTTCAGTACCTAACTGCTGTACACTGGATAAACACAAATGACTTGGCCCAGGGTTACATAAAGTTGGTTGGTTAGGGAGGTCAGGGAGATCTGAGAGAAGTTGGGGCAGGGGAAAAATGATTAAAATATATTGTATCAAAGAATAGTTTAATAAAGCTTGCATACTTCTAGAACAAGAGAGAATATGTTGCAAGATATTTGATCACAGTGTGAACCCCAAGATTGTGTTATTTACTTAATATATTTGTTTCTAGTTGTGGTGTGGCTCAGTCCTTAGCTCACACCTTTAATCCCTCTGGCTGGAATACAGACATGCCCTTAGTACACACTCTTAATCCCAAACAATGAAGGTGAAGTTAGTTTGTAGAAAGAAGCACCCATGTTTGAAAGTGACATCTAATTGATTGGCAGACAAAGTGACAAATCTGAAAAAGATTGGACAGAATAGAATATATCCAACCTCCAGGAAAAGAGAGAGGAAAGGGAAGCTACTTAAGAGAGAGAAAAAAGAAGATGAACAAGTTTTATCAAAACAGTTGTACAAAGACAGGCGTTGGCATTTACTCTAGACTCCACCCCACAATTACCTGACAACAGCCAGATATGCCTGACTCACTCTAAATTGTTGTTGTTGTTGTTGTTGTTCTGTTTGTTTGTTTTTCGAGACAGGATTTCTCTGTATAGCATTGGCTGTCCTGGAACTCACTGTGTAGACCAGGCTGGCCTCGAACTCAGAGTGCTACCTCCCAAGGCGTGCACTAACACTGCCCCGCACGTCCGACTCACTATAAAAGGGGCTGCATGCTCCTTCCTCCCTCTCTCTTGCTCTATTGCTCCCACTCTTTACTCTTTCTCTCCCCATTCCCCTCCCCTCTGACTCCATGTGCTCATGGCTGTTCTTGTCTTCTGTCCTCTCCTGTCCTCTCCTCTCCTTTTCTTTCCTCTCCTCTCCTCTTCCCTTCCCCCCTCTCTCTGTGTATTCTCTGTTTCTACTACCCTCTTAACTCCCCTCCCCATGCCCTGAATAAACTCTATTCTATACTATACCATTGCTGGTACCACAGAGGAGGAAGGGATGCCTCAGCATGGGCGTTATAGTGGTGCCACCACCAAACATACCCCTGACCTCTCTTATCTTTTTATAAAACACAACAACAGGTTGAAGAGAACAAGCTAGACACAGGTTGAGTGAGCCAGAGAATGAGAAGGAGCCAGATGATAACAACAGAGTGTAGAGTTGGTTTGAGACCAAGCAGAGCAATTCAGGAGAAGTCCAGAGAAGCCAGATTGAATCTATCAGCTTGGAGAGGAGTTTGAGGCAGAACAGCTGAATTGCATCAGCTAGCCAAAGATGGGAAAGAACTAGGAAGGGTGAGCTAACTCAGCAGTAAGTCTCAGTGTCTGAAAACATTCTAGGCCTAGATGAGATTATACAGAGACTAGAAGCTTCCAGGACTAGGCCTAGGTTAGTAGATGGAGGCAGTACGGATCCGAACAACAATTAAGTCAGGTGAATAAAAGTTACTTTTACAAGAATGTTTTCAAATTATCTGATAGGGGACTTACAAGTGAGATATGCAATTCAATTAG
>JADRCD010218667.1:0-18428 GCA_019843815.1 Montemys delectorum
TGAAGATATTTGCTGGCCCATTACGTTGGGAATCTTCACTTTCTTCTATACCTATTATCCTTAGGTTTGGTCTTCTCATTGCCTCCTGGATTTCCTGGATGTTTTGGATTAGGAGCTTTTTGCTTTTTGCATTTTCTTTGACTGTTGTGTCAATGTTTTCTTGGTGTCTTCTGCCCTGAGATTCTCTCTTCTATCTCTTGAATTCTGTTGGTGATGTTTGCATCTATGATTCCTGATTTCTTTCCTAGGTTTTGTATGGCCAGGGTCGTCTCTCTTTCTGTTTTCTTTATCATTTCTATTTCCACTTTTAGATTCTGGATGGTTTTGCTCATTTCCTTCACCTGTTTTATTGTGTTTTCCTGAAGATCTTTAAGGGATTTTTGTTTTTCCTCTTGAAGGTCTTCTAGCTGTTTACCTGTGTTCTCTTGTATTTCTTTGAGGATGCTATTTATGTCTTTCTTAAAGTCCTGTATCATCACCATGAGAAGTGATTTTATATCTGAATATTGCTTTTCCGGTGTAATGGTGTGTCCAGGACTTGCTATGGTGGGAGAAGTAGGTTCTGATGATGTCAAGTGACCTTGCTTTGTGTTGTTTATTTTCTTATGCTTGCCGCCCGCCATCTGGATATCTCTAGTGCTACCTGCCCTTGCTAAATCTGACTGGAGCCTGTCCTTCCTGTGATCCTGGTTGTGTCAGAACTCCTCAGAGTCAAGCTGTGTTTGTGATCCTGTGATTCTGGGATCCTGTGATCTTGGGCTTGTTAGGTCACTTGGGAGTGGAGCTTCCTCTAGGTATTGTGGGACTGGCTGCAAAGCTTGCACCCAAGATCTACTCTGGACACCAGCCCAGACAGACTGGAAGGAACTTGAGTCACTGGGCTGGTGGAGTTCCTGTGTGCCTGGTCCCACTGGTCCCAGTTACTCCCAGTGTTGGGACAGATTTTGGATCCTCCTCACCTCTGATCCTGGATGTGTCAGAGCGCCTGGGTGTGGAGCTTCCTCTGGGTATTGTGGGACTGGCTGCAAAGCTTGAGCCCAAGGTCTACTCTGGACACTAGCCCAGATAGACAGGAAGGAACCCTAGTCACTGGGCTGGTGGAGTTCCTGTGTGCCTGGTCCCGCTGGTCCCAGTTACTCTCAGTGTTAGGACAGATTTTGGTTCCTCCTCACCTCTGATCCTGGGTGTGTCAGAGCACCTGGGTGTGGAGCTTCCTCTGGGTGTTGTGGGCAATGGTAACAGTCTTAATGGCAAACAAACAAACAGAAAAACAGAAAATCAAGATAAAACAAAATTTTACAAGGTCTTTTTGCTAAATAAAAATTATCAAACATTTCCCAGGACTCAGAACAACAATATATACACTCAAGCTGCAAATAAAAAAAATACAGTGGTTCATAGTACAATGAAAGCAACACTTGACCTGGTGCTGATTCCCATTTCCCATGCTTGAATACAAATACTATTTCCTCTCTACATTTTCTGTTCAGAAATGAAAACTAACAATCTCAACAAGGAGCAGACATGAATATGCAAAGATGAGTTAATTTATTGACAATGAACACAAACCCTCATTTTAATTTTTTTAATAATTACACAGAGAAATTGCATTTTCCTCTAATGTAGTGAATCTTGAAGAAGGCTAGAGGGGAGTTCTCTGGGAGGGAATAGGCTGTCAGCTATTCTGCTGGGCTAGTCAGGAAGAAGTTCTAGTGATGGGCATTTTTAGTTTGCTTTGCAGAGCAGAGCAGAGGACTCTGTTCAATAGACTGACAGCAGCAGAGACAAGCAGGGAGCAATTGTCACACCTCTTTTCTGATAAGTCAGCAGGTTAATTAAAGGCAATCAATTTAGTGACAAATAAAAGAGAATTGCCAGGATTGTTTCAACACAAGAGACAAAAGGCAATCTATTCAGTAGTAAGTCATCCGTGCCAACTTAAGAAAATGTGGAAGGAGAATGTTCCTGATTAGATCTCCTAAGATAGAAAAAAAAAATAAAAAAAAAAATGAAAAACAAAAAAAAAAAAAAAAAAAAAAAAAAAAAAAAAAAACAAAAAAACAAACAAAAACTAGCTTCTTAGTTACACATTTTAAGATCTTATTTCTTGTTTTATGAGTTTTTCATATCTCGTGTGATTTTGACCCACATTTCAAATTCAAAGGCAAGTACATATGAGATGATTTGTGGTTGGGGTTTGAGATGTTGCAACCTGACACCATTTCTTGTTCCCTTTGATTCTGAGGTACAGAGGCAATGAGACCTACCGGCTTCCTGCTTCTGCCACTATTTTTTCCTGACCACTGCCATGAATTCTCCATCATCAATTAACTATATCCACTTTACCAGTAAGCCAAACAGAGCCATTTACCTTTAATTGCTTTTGTCAAACTATGTTGTTACAATAACAAGATGACAGAAATTGGTATGGAATAGTGAGGACTCTGTACAGCTAACCCTACTTGGGGTTCCTATGCTTTTACAACTGTTTTTTGTGCAAAATGTGGACGAATGTGTAACCTTCAGCTAGTAAAGTCCTCAAATGACATGAGAAATTTATTTAATGAGGCGTTATGGTGGAGTTTTGGAAGACCAGAAAGTAAAGTTTGGACTATGCAGGTCTGCTTGTGAGCTTCAAAGAGGAAGAATCTCCTACGAATTAGGCTGTAAAGTCCGAGCTCTAAGTCCAGGGAATGATGTAATGGAGAAGTAGAAAAATCAAAGAAATACAAATATACATATACAGATGTGACATACTTTATTCATTCTAGGTGAAGGCAAACAGGTTGTCACCCAAATGCACTGGTCAGCAAACAGACACACAGCAAATGCAAACCTATATTTGGCTTCAACATTATATAGAACCACACAGAGTTGGCTTTTTGCCAGAGATAATTCATAACCATGAATTATATAATTTAGGATTACATCATATATATAAATCATGGCACTGTGGATATCCAGGGTTTAGCTACTTAGCTCATTTGATACCCATGTCAGCACTATGTTTTCTAAAATTTTAATTAGACTCTACTGACTTTTATTTCATTCATGAACTAAAATTATATCATAGCTTATTCTTGCAAACATACTGGCTGTATTCTGCCACTTTCACTTGTGTGATAATGAATTTTAAATGTAATAAACTCATTTGTTTAACAGAAGAAATTTCAAGGCAGGACAATACTGAAGCCACTTCATGGTTATTGTTAAGAGCCTACATTCAAATCCATAGTGAAAGAAAGTTAATTTTATTTGGATTGTGAAAGACTGTGGGAGTACGTTGAAGTGGTAAAGCTGAGGCCAACATAATATTCCCTGTCAAGTTCCAGAGTAGAGATATAATATGACAAGCCCACTTCCTGCTCCCATTGTCATGTGTTCCCAGTCTGTTGTCTTTCTTACCATAATGACTTCTACCCTTCTAGAACTGAGAGCCAAAGCAAAGCCTTTCTCCCTTAAATTCCTTCATCCAGGTTTTACTATAGAAAGGAAAAAGTAAAGTATAATGTTTATTTCCTTCAATATCCCCAATGACAAAATTTTTCACTATGGTATAAATCTTGAAGTATTCAAGATCTCTTTAAATTTTATCCATTTAATTTCCTTGGCAACAAAATGGTAATGGGGTTGTATCAGAAATGCCCAGACACTAATAAGAGCATGGCATCTTATATTTTTATATCTTCCTTCATGTCTAAATCTCAAGTGACTGAAACATACTCCATTAATCACTAATGCTTTCTTGGAAGTATGTAGGAGGATGATTTGAACATTATTATCAACAATTAAATATCACCTTGGAGATCAGTCTTATTTTTATGACAGAAAGGAAGTATACTTTTTATCTTCAAAAGGCTCATAATGAATAAAAGAGAAAGACATTCAAATATGAAAATATCCTCAAATACCCTGTCAATTGTCAATGGGATAATTGCACAAAATGAATTTGATAGTCATAGTGAATAAAACACTCTCTTTAGAATATATTACATTTTTTTGGGAAAATATTTTCAATAGTTTCAGGCCTGTTGGGTATGATTAAGTGTATAAAAACAGTAATTTTATTTATTATTGGATCAGAACTGCCTCCTGTCTTAGTCTGCTTCTCTGCCACTGTGAGAAAACACTCTGCGCAAACACAGCTTGGGGATGAAAGATTTTACTCAATCTTACACCCCTCCGAGGTCACAATCCATTAGTAAAGGGAAGTCAAGGAAAGAACTGGAGGCAGAGACTGAAGCAGAGACCATGGAAGAACACTGCTTATTGGCGCAGCTCTTTCTGACCTGAGAATCTACCCACCTTACACAGCCCAGGCCCACATGTCTAGTGATAGCACTGTCCACAGTAGGCTTTATACTCATATGTCAATTAGCAATTAAGAAAATGGCTCATAGCCACAGCCACAGGGCAATGTGACCTGAACAATTCTTCAGTCTGAAGTCTTTCTGCTGAAGCAACTCTATTTTGCATTAGGTCGACTGGGAAACATCTCATTTTTCAATGACTAAGTTTCTGAGAAGTTTTTATGAGTGAAACCTTAATGAGAAAATATCAGAAAGGAAGAAAAATCATGTAACCTTTCGAAAGACAAATATGATGTCATAGTTTGCATATATGTGTGTTTAAGTATTTCTAGGGAACACTTTTTATCCAGCGAGATTCTTTATTTAAAGAATATTGTACTTAAAATCTGCTAAAAATATAAAACTTTGACTGTGCAAAGTGGCACATGCCTATAATGCCATCACTCAGGAGTGTAAGAAAGCAAGTGCCTAAGTCCTAGTAAAACCTGGAGTAGATAAATCCATACCTCAAAATTAGAATATGAAAAATACATTTTACTTTTTGAGGGACATCTATATTTATACCTATGTGGTGTGTGTGTGTGTGTGTGTGTGTGTGTGTGTGTGTGAAAGTTTTGTATCAGACTCTCTCAGAAGCCCCCAGCTTTCAATAATGACACGGAGACAATTATTATTTATTAACTTTAGACTTTATAGCTTAGGCTCATTCCTAACTACCTCATATTATAATTAATCCTCTTTTTCTAATCTACATTCTACCAGGCAGCCCACTACCTCTCCTTCTGACCTGTCACCTATTTGTTCCTCTGTTTCTGGCTGGTGCATCTTCTGCACCTGATTATTGACCACAGTTCCTATCTCTGCCTAGATGGTCTGCCTTTCCTCTTCTACCCTGCAATGGGTTGTCAGCTCTTGATTTAGCCAGTCAGAAGGTGAGAAGAATGCTTATCAAACACCGAGATGGGTAATGCTTTATAATGATAACAATACCAAAGTCCAGACAGTATTCAGATCTCTCCTGGTTCAGAAATCAACATTGAAAGAGAACAGAGACAATCTTTACACTGTACTCAAAAAGATTATCCCAACAGTTTTGATTTAAATTAAATTAATCAGAACATCTGCTTATAAACTCCTTTAATTTTCCTCAAGTAGCTCTCAGATGCTTCAAATTCACTTACATTAGATAATGAAGTATCCACTAATAATTTTTATCAATTTTTTCCAAATATGCTTCATGAAATATTCAGCAACTAGCATAAAGAATTAATATATTTTTCTCTTCAAAGTAATAAATAAAGAGGTTTAAAAATATAGTTTGGTTTGTTCTTAGAAGTATGAAAATATATATGATTTATTGTACTTGAAAATGTGTCCTTGATGTGTATTTATATATAATAACCCTTTACAAAAACCATAGCTATTACACAAATGTTCGCATTGCCTTCAGACTATAACCTTGAAATTTTAGCTTGATCTGCTACTAGTAGACAAGGATCCAGTCATTGTTGCAGGATATTTGATCACTGAGAAAACCTGTTTCTAGTTGTGTGGCTATTATTATTAGTTGTTTATTCTCACTGAAGTGTTAGTAGAATTAGTATGGAATTTGGAGAGCAACAACAACATAGCACAATGGTGAAATGAAAAAGAAAAGAACTAGATGAAAGAAACCAAAGTCAATGTTCTTGCCCTTAGAACTGGAAAACTATATTCATTTTAGGTAGAAGCCAGCATATAGCATCTCTACCATTATCACAATTTATACAGTGAGATAAATATTTAAAGTAACAAAGATCACAGCAGAAAAATAGGACAAAAATATAGTATTACTTACAAGTCCTCAATTTTGTAGCCTAGGAAGCTGAATAGCCTCTTAACACTGTTGTAATGTCAGGTTTACAAAGGTGGTTGAGTGCAGAGATAAATGACAGAGAATTTTGTAACTGCTGATGACTTTTGTCATCTCATCCTCTTTTCATAATTGTAACTGTTAAAATTATGAGTGTTTAAAAGGATAATTTGCCTATTGGCATTTTTATGCATGTCATCTTTTGTCCCTAAATGTGATACTAGCTCAGAAGAACAATTATTGAATCTAAAATGCTAGCATTTACCTTTAGTTACTAATAAGAGATTATGTAATGTGTTGTTCCATTTGGCTTATGTAATGGAATACAAAATCTAGAGAAGTATCCAGTGATTTCATGAGTTTGTATCTGCTTTCTTTAGTCACTAAAAGCCTGCTTTGAATATTTATTTATTATTTGAATCTTTATTTAGTATTTCTTTGATTGCATTCATAAAGAAGGTCACAAGAGAAGCCTTCATGGATGGACATCCCTTACAGATGCTCATAATAGAGAAGCAACAAAAGTACCACAGAAGAGAATCTCCCATCAGAATAGGTTGGGAGGCTAGGATTGATGCATATTATAGAAAGCTGGCGTTTTTCTTTCAAAATAAAAGGTTCTAGGTATTGAAGGTAAAAATCTCTGAAGACTCAACATTTTCAGAGAAATGCAATTAAGGCAATAGATACTGTGGTGAAGAAACAGATTTCTAATCTATAGTAAATATAGATTTGTTTTATTAACTGTGCAGGCTTTAGCAAGTCATTTAAGACAGCAATGAAGCAAAGAAAACATATAATAGAAAACATGATATCTGAACTCATCAGCAATGGTGAAAATTTATGAAATCCAACTACTTCCAAAATAAGCAGATGCAAAGAATAGGAAAAAAAAATACAGGCAAGAACATTAAGAAACTGTAGCGTGTTAGGTGCTTGTCTTGTCGATGTGACAGTATGCGCACCAAGAGCAATTTAAGAAGGAAGGATTTATTTTTGGTGGATAGTATCAGTAATTTTTGTTTCTAGCAGGGGTATGTTTGGTAAACTCATGTTAATAGGAAGTGATACCACCTATGTTGATAGGGAGTAGTCTCCCACATCCTAATGGATAAGGAAGCAGAAAATGCCCATGGAAGAAGGGCCTCAAAGACTCACTCCTCAGAGATCCACCTCCATCAGATAGGCCTGGCAACCTCTCCAAACAGTGTCAACAGTTGGGTATTCGACAGCTAGGCACATGACTCAGTGAAGGATATTTCAGATTCAAAGTGTAATTTCTAGTAAGCAAAATTAAATGTTCAACCCTAGAATATTTTCCTTGCTGCTTCAAACATTTGCAGATATAAAAGGGGGTTATATAAATATTGTAATGTGTATGAGATTTTTACATTTGTGAATCAAGGAATAGAACAACCTTCTCTAATGCCAGATAAAACTCGGGTTCTTCTAGAAACATTGCCTGACAAGACTAGATCCAGGGCCCCCGAATGTTGTGTGAATCTAGCAAATATTGTCAGGTTTTTTTCATCGATGTTTAAGTCTATAATTCATTGTTATCACCTCATCCTACCCTGCTTAGAAGTTCCAGAAAACAGTCTGTTTCATTTTGTATCCTACCTTGCAGAGTGATGAGTTCTTGATGAGAAATTACACACATATCTATTAAGAAATATATCAAATTCAATTCTCAGATATCTTTCAAAATAATGTGCCTTCTGAAAGTAAAGGATAGATGGTTAATACAACCTTTAGATTACATACTTATGCATAGACAATAGCTTTAGCTAAGTTGTAGTATTCACGTCTGAGTATTTCATTAGTAGACATGCAGCAGAACTACATCCAGTGTCTATTCTCTGGGTCCAGACTGCTCCAAACACATTTTCAGTTCTTCTCTGGTTGGTTATAGTTTATCTGAAATGTCCACTGAATATAATATTATTCTTCATATGTAATAAAAGTGATTTCCAGTATGGTATGGCTGCTGGATGGTGTAATTATTCTGTCTAAAACAGGACCTTTCCTGCAAATTAAAGAGTTTAATAAACATTTAAAAAGAACGATTGCATGAACCATATATAATCATAAATTTTATCTGTTCTTTGTTATGTAGAGCCTTTTATACTCAGAGTATTCATCTTTTAAGAGTTTGTAAGGAATGCCTATATGATATGAAGAAATAGATTACAAGGATGTCATTTTTCAAGCCAGTAAATCTGCAAAGAAAGCATCTTGAAGTTCTTCAGTGCATCTCTTATGTGTTCTTCTAATAATTTAATGTACTTTGTTTTAGTTACCTATGGCTCTGAAGAGACACCACAACCAAGGCAATATTTAAAAGAAAGCACTTATTCAGGGTTTGCTTCCGTTTTCAGACAGTTAGTTCATCATATTGGCCTCTTGTGCCCATTAGTTCAGTCCTTCCACAGCAATTTTATACATGACTGGTATTACAAGTTTTGTCATATAGAATGTAATCATATCACATTAGTTATTTTCTCTGTCCTTCCAGAGAGATGAGGAATTAGAATTGAAAGGTCATTGACATTCACTTTTGTTAATCAATGTTATAAATTTGAGAAAGTTATTTGTATTATTTCTGTAGATATGTATCTCAGGAGGCTAAGGAAAAAGTGATTTGGTGAATTATAATATTCTGTTGTATATTTTTATTTTAATCTATTTTTTCATATACTACATCCTGACCACAATTCATCTCCTCTGCTCCCTGTACCCCTCATATCTAATATACTAATGTGTCAACCTGACAAGCAACAAATTTGTGATAATAAATCTTCATTGCCAACATGCTTAAATTTAAAAATAAGTAGGAGACATACCCCTGGATATATCTGTGAAAGTATTTCTAGACATATATAATGGAGGGGAAAAGACTCATCTGCTTTTAGATAACATCATTCCACTAACTAGGATCCAAGACTGAAGTGACTCTAAAGCTGAGAAGTGTAGCCAGATACCAACATAGTATTTCTCTAGTTCTTTCCTGTGGTTTTAAAGAGAACAGACACCTTACTCTCCAGCCACTATGCCTTCCTCTCCTTAGTAGACTCTCCAGCTACTAAGCTCTCTCTGCCATGATAGATTCTCTACCCCTCAAATCATAAGCCAAGTAAACACGTTCTCCTTTAAATTGTTTTAAAGAATTTAAATCAGGTATTTTTCACTGCAATAAAATAGGTCACTAATGAAATAAAAGTAATTTTTATTTCTTTTTGGCACATGTTTTATACTCTTGGAATGAATGTCTTTGTTCTACAATCCACATGATCTTAAAATTATTACACACACACACACACACACACACACACACACACACACATCTATATATTTCCAAGTAGGTTATTCATCTGCTCCCTTTAATACATGAAATAAAGTAACTGAGAAAACGTTATTTGCTGTCATATTTCAAATGCCATAATTTTAATCATATCCAGTCTAACAAGAAGCTTGGCGTATTGGTGTATACTTGGAAAGTCAACACTTCGGAGGCTAAGGCAAGAGAGTTTACTCTAAGTTCAAAGTCAGCTTCAAAGAAAAAATATCCAATATTCCATAGTTTCTTATTAAAAATGAACCTTTTAGTAGAAATAAAACCATTAACTGCAAAAGACAATAGTAGAACAGGAAAGTAAAACTTGTGTAATCACAGAAAACTAAATTGAAATGACAACACAAAATAAGGTCTAGATTGCTCTAAAAAGATAAATGTATATTAGTTTTAGGGGTACTGACATGCTTAGAATTTGAAGAATGAAATATTAGGATCACAATCAAGAAAGATGTGTCTTTTTCTTAGTTCTTAGTGAAACTTCGAAACTTCTTCATATGGATTTCCTTTGGAATTCATTTCCCAAATCTAGCTTATGCTGCCTGATTTCAAGTTTGCCTCTTAAAGGGACTCTCTGTTCCTATTTATTTGCTATTTCAACTAAGTTTTAATCTAAATGTCAATCAATACTACAAAGGAAAACAAGCAATGAAAGATAAGGGTAACATTTTATAAAATAAGCTTTAAACATCACAGAAATTCATACATTAGTCACTGGAATTACAGTCCATGATCTGTGCTAACAGTGATGTAATTGTATTTAGGGCTATTATCTTCAACTGTTGGATCCATCCACACACAGATATATGCAGTTAAGAACAGCTACGAGAGCCATCTAACAAAGAATTATAAGCTTACTTAGTAATAATGAGATACTGTTTTGCAATTTTACCTTGTAATTCAATACACAATTCTCAAGCTTGAATAATATTTATGCCAGTTATATTAAAAATAGCTAAAGTTTGAACATGTCTGCAAGAATGAATTGAAAAATTATAAAGCTGTAAATATAAATGAATTATTGTTTTAATAACTGGACTATAAGGCAGATGATAGCTTATACCTAAAATCCTGAACTCAGGAGGTGAGGCAGCAGGATTACCTGTTCAAGGCTATCTATGGCTATATAGCAAGACACTATCTTAGGCAAACAAACTACCTAAAAAGTGAACATGAAAAATAGTTTAACATTTTATATTTAATATCACACTAACACTCTGAACTACAAAAAAAGTATAAATAAAATACTAAATTTTAAGTTTAGAATGTAATGTGATGTACTGAAAATCGCATATACTTAAGCCACATTCTAGAAGATAAAAATAGGATTCAGATAATTTATTATCAAAACACTGAAGAAGAAATGAGATCTTTTCCATAAACCCACTGAGAAGAACATAGCCTCATCAATAACTCACTTATTGAAATCCAAACCTTTCAAATTCTAAAGCAATCAAGAATAGTGTAAGAAAACAGAATAAGAAATGGTTTGCATATATATATATATATGTATATATATACATATATATATATATCCAAACTCTAATAGAACAGTTTAACAGTGTATTAAAATGTTAATTCATTAATATATTGTATTTGTCTTTTGAATTCCTAGTTGGAATTGCCCAGGGAAAATTGATCTAATATATTATCAATTAACTCAAATCAGAAAAAATATGTATTATCTAAGTAGAATAAATAAATTATGTGCTAAGCTTTATAAAGTAGAGACCTATTGGAACTTCCAGAACTTGCAATTTCATTCAGAGCTACAAAGCTCATAGCAATATTTAGTAAGCAATGACCCAGTAAAAGTATAAATTAATATATTTATGCCATGAAAATGAAGTTTGTCTCCTCATATGCAAAGGAACTCTGTGGTGCTCTTATTAAAGCTGCCATCATAAGCATGTGGTCATTTTAATTTGAATGTTAATTATTCAAAGGAAAAGATGATACCAAATCTGTTCTTCATTTACACTAACTGCATCTTAAATAGACACTATTTGTGCAACATATTGGAAGCACAAAGGGAAGCATTCATTTAGAGCAGAAAGTTCTATAGGAGAGCACTCCAGGGAATGAGCCAGTATGATTAGGAATGATTAGGTGAAATGCTTTTAAAATAGTTCTTTTCAGAGGCAGAGGCAGGTAGATTTCTGAGTTCAAGGCCAGCCTGGTTTACAGAGTGAGCTCCAGGACAGCCAGGGCTATACAGAGAAACCCTGTCTCGAAAAAACCAAAACCAAAACCAAAAAAAAAAAAAAAAAAAAAAAAAAAAATTGTTCTTTTCATGGAATTTCTTGGAATGCTGTACCCTTCCTTTCCCAAATCCATATCTCTTGGATTAGCTGTACCAATGAGAGATGTTACCGTTTGATCACCCTTCACATCCTAAGGAGGTGATTTACATTAACAGTGGTCCAGCAATGATCATTCAATTCTTTGAACACATCTTTTGTTCCAGGAAAACGTCTGTGAGAAAAGACAAAAAATAAATATAGAATAGGGGCTGCAGAGATGGCTAAGCAGTTAAGAGTACTTGTTCTTGCAGAGGAACTAGTTCGTTTCCCAGAAACTACACGATAATGAGCAATTATCTCTTAATGTAGTTGTAAATGACCTGAAGCCCTCTTCCAATCATCACAGGCACCAGGCAAGCAGGTGGTGGACATATATACATACAAGCTAAACAATCTTACACATTATAAAATAAAATAAAATAAAGTAAATATGAACAAAAAAAATGTATGGTACAGAGACTACAGAGAAGGCTGTGCTGCAAACCTTTGCAACACTGGTGCTAACTACAGCTTAAAGAAAAGAAAAGAGAGGCAATTTTTAAAATTTCTGGACATTCTACAAACATTATTAATATAAAATAAACTGTTTTCAGAGTCTTTATATAACCTCCACTTATGCTAGTCATAGGCCCAGTAAGAAGCAGCAAAAAAAAAAAAATATATATATAGTACAGAATTATGTGGAATCTGATTAAAAATGAAAAAAAGTCTCTATAATGTAGCAATACAATCAAAATTATATCCACTAAGAGCATTACCTTGAAAAAACCATAGGCAAAACTGGCATGGAACAAAATTAAGATTCTAGATAGTCACCAAAAATTACAGCAGCTTAGTACACAGGATTGGAAACAATTTGAATTAATGAAGAATTGACAGATGCACAGATGAGAATTCCAATTGGTGAATATTACTGAGCAAGTAGTAGCTGTTACCAACTTTGGGAGATGTCTTACCACATGAAAATGTCAAATAGCATCAAAATGACCGAGAGAGAGAGAGAGAGAGAGAGAGAGAGAGAGAGAGAGAGAGAGAGGCCCAGGAGTCAACTACTCCATTATTCCAGGTGTCGAAGTAGGCAAAATATATATTTCAAATGGGCATTTGAGGAATCACGTTTTACTCATTTGTAAAGAAATGAAGAAAGAGGGGAGTAAACAAACTAAGAAACAAATTAAGAAAGGAGGGAGGGATGGCAAGGAGAGAGGAATGAAGAGGAGGAAAGGAGAGGGAGGAAGGGATGAGGGAGAGAGATGGAGGGAGGGAGAAAATGAAGGAAGGAAAGTAGGAAGAAGTTGGCAATGGTAAAGAAGCATCCATCGGACAGCAAGTGAAAACAACCCTTTATGTGGAAGGAGGTACTGTGCAGGCAGCTGAGTGAGAGTTTCTCCCCATCTCTTCCCACAGTTCTTCCCCTTGAAAGATACAGAGCAGTGAATCTGGTAGCTGCCATATGATGTGCATGCTTAAGCCTAATAAGAAAATACACATATTAGAAACAAGTAAAAATATGCAAAACAGAGGTTATAAGGGTGCTTAAACTCTGTTAGAAAAGGTTTCCTGAAGAAAGCATATTGTTATGCAATGGTGCAGGAAAGGGAAGACCACACTCTTATATGGCTGTCTGTCTCTCAAAATGATCCATTGCTGAAGCATATTCAAATATGGAAAGTAAATATAAGTTAAGAGTTGATCAGATGGACAACACTTTTAAAATTTCAAACATTGGTGAAGAAAATGTGCAATAGTCAAAATAGAATATAGAATACATTTATTAATATGTGATGGCAAGACACTGATTTTATTTTAATGATATATGTATATACATATATTATATACATATATATATAAAGTAAATTGTTACTGAGTAATTGGAGATTTGTCATGATGGATGCCTATATTGTTTATACTTGACATATTTGCCTTAAATGGATATTAAGTTTGTAAGGTGAAGAGTGTCACATGGTAGGGATATTTTAAAATTTAAAACATTTATGAATCAAATGTGGAGTACTTGAAATCAGATATAGAAAGCATCTACTATCTTCTATTTACTATTTATAATTTAATATGAAAGAATACTTTTATTCTGGAAATTGGGTTGGGCAAGGAATTGGTTCAAGGGGAACACTGAGGAGGATTAACTTTTTGGGTGAGAAATTAATTAATTAGAGAATTGTCAATGGCATGGAAATATATACAGATTGCCATGAGTAAAGGTATTTGCAATAAAGCATCTCAAACTGTTATCAATACCTATTCTGGAGGAGTAACTGGGTTGCTGTAACACCTTTTTACTTCCCCATGAGCACACGGTGTATAGCAGAGTTCCTCCTTTCAGTACACAAATAAACAAAAAATATAATTTTTAAAATTACTACATCTTAAAATAATTCTCTAAATGTTGCATTAATTTAATAATACTGCAACAAAAAGAAATGAATCTCTAGTAAGAATTTCTACTACAAATTATTTAACTCTAGCAATTATTTTATATAATTATTATTTATCTGGCAATGTACACAAAGGAAAAACTATGATTTTTGTTTTACTCAATTGTGCATAAGACTCTATGCCATAGATTTTATTTTGTCTGAATCTGAATTGTTTCAGTGCACTAAAATAGTATTTATAAAATTTGTTAAATGTAGGGTATTTTATAAGGTAAGAAGTAGATAAGAAGTATTCTGACTTATTTTACAATACAAATTGCACATTATAAAAATTATTAGGCTTCATTTGCCTTGGGGCCATTGTTAGAGGGAAAAGAACAAAAGTTGAGTTTAACATTATACATATGAAGAACTATTGACCTTCTGTTAGTCCTATTAAAAATTTAAAAACAATTTTATTCAAATGAATGATTCTGGAAAGATTCTTGTTTTAATAGAATGATACTATCTAAATTAAAATGCATTTATGTGTGAAAGTATAAGGTCACAAGTATTTCTGCTCCACATATAATTCAGAATCATGAATAAAATATTATTAAATCATAATTATTACAGTTTTCAATTTTATTTTGTGCCTGCCTGTGAGGCTTCAGTTCTTTTACAATTAGTCAATACCACATTGCCAAAGTGTTTCAACTCATCTAAGTAAATATAGTTGCTTAGAAATCATCTGAATACAAAATTTAAGATTATATTTACAAAACTGCTTTAGACCTCATGAAAAAAAAATATCTAGCAAAGTGCATGGAAGGAGTTATAATGTAATATTTACATAATTGTCTTAGGAGACACCCATGCTACTCATTAGTTCCCCATAAAATTCCCATGACCAATAATATCATCAAATCCCAGAAGTACATTATTGATTTGATTAATAATAAATTGTTCCACCAAACAATATCCAGGTAGGCTGCATATTTGTTACATCCCAATTGAATAAATTATAGCTTAATGTATATGAAAATAAAATGCAAGGCATGTTGAAGAAGGATGAACTATTATATGTTTTCTTCATTTCCTCTTTTGTGTGGCATGGAATGAAGAGGGATAATGTCACTAAGTAGAAAACACAAGGAGCAAAGTACAAAAAATATTTGATTCAATTATTTATTCACTGCTTGGCCATTTTTGCTTACTCATTTTATCCCAGAGCAATAACACTTGTTCTAGAGTGTATTAAAAACCTGTAATTAAATATATGGTTAAAATAAGTCATAAACTTTGTAAAGAAATTTAGCTGTTAATGAGAACAAAAGAAAGGGATTTATTTTTTATTTTATCTTTTACTGTAAATAGAACTTTGCTCCAACATACTATATCCTGATTAGAGTTCCCCTCCCTCTCCTCTTCCTGGTTCCCGTTCATTTCATCTCATATTCAGATCCACTGCATTTCTGTCTTAATTAGAAAAGAAGAGTCATCTAAAAGATAGCGACAAAAGATAATAAAAGAAAATAGAATAAGATTTAAAAACTTATCTTATTGAACTTGGGCAAGACAAAACATCAGAAGGAAAAGATCCCCAAAGAAGGCACAATTAACAGAGATCCACTCATTTACACACTCTGGAATCCCATTAAACCTAAACTCCAAGCTATTAAATAGATGCAGGGAATCAGTTTTAGATCCATGCAGCCCCATGCTTACTGCTTCATTCTTTGTGAGTTCCTAAGAGCTTTGCTTAGTTGTCTTTAGAGTGTGGGGCAGTGAGCAGTTCTAACAGCTGGAGTCCAGTAGAGCAGAGCCACCTTAGAACCCTAGAGACCCACTGAGCAATGTAAATTTGCTTATAAGGGACAGTAGGCGTTCAGTGATTGCTCCTGACACCAATGGCTCAGATTTCAGCCCAGACCCCTCACAGCTGCTCCTGCAGGAGATGTGTGCTCTATCAGGCAGACACTGCCTCAAACTCCCAGCATTCTAGCTGGACCTTACACACAGTCATCTGACCACAAGCCAGGCATGCCACGCCCCATACAATAAAAGGGGTGGTTTGCCCCCTCCTCACTCTCTTACTCTCTCTTGCCCTCACTCTCTTGTTCTCTTACTTTCTCTCTCTCTTGCTCTTTTGCTCTCTCTCCTCTCTGCTCTTTGTTCTCTTCTCTGGCTTTCTCCCTCTCCTTCTTTTCTCTCTCTCTCTCCTTCCTCTCCTTTCTTTTTCTCTACTTCACCAGCATATCCTTCCTACAATAAAATAACTCATTCATACATTGCCTAGTTTTTAATTAAGTCACCGTGCAGCAAACAAATCAGCCCTGGGGGAGAGAGAGAGACCTGGGCCTCAGCAGCAGGCCCCCTGCCACCAGGGAGAGAGAGAGCCTCAGCCAGGCCAGGGCTGAAGCCCAGGCCTCCTGCCTTTGGAAGGACATTAGAGGGCCTTGTTTTATTTTTTCCTGCATTCTCTACGACTCCTATATTCTTTCTATGTCTCGAAACAGGAAATCATTACCTAGAAAAACATCAAATAGACAAGGAACTCAAGCAGGGTAGGAAGCTGGAGGCAAGAGCTGATGCAGAGGCCATGGAACAGTGCTGGTTATTGGTTTGCTGCTCATGGCTTGCTCAGCCTCCTTTCCTATAGATCCCAGGTTCACCATCCAGAGTGGCATCACCCACAATAGGCTGGGCTCCCCCATCAATCACTAATTAAGAAAATGATCTACAGGCCTGTCTACAGCCTGATCTTATGAATACATTTTTCTTAATTGAGATTCTCTCCTCTCAGATGACCTTAGCTGTGTCAAGTTGACATAAAACCATCCCATACAATTGATCCCTTGTCTACGTGACACACAAACAAGTCACAGTACGTACATTTTCTTTCTTGGTCCTCTCCAAGATCACATATTACTATAAACATCACAGTATGAAACATTTTACAAATATAAATAGTCTCATAGTCTTACAAATTCAAAGATTGTTTAGCCTCTAGTCTTTTAAAGAAACAATCAAATCTCTCAAAACCAAATTTTTTTCAACAGTAGGCTCTTATAAAATAAAAGTTAAATACTTTATTATTTCAAGAGAGAAGAACCATGCCACAGTCCCAATCAGACCAAAGTTAACTCAAACTCCAACAGTATAAACTACCATATGTCCAACATCTGGGATTCACTCACAGTCTTCTGAGTCCTCTCAAGCCTTGGATCACTTCTTGGGTCTACCTTCTACAAAAGACACAAGTGGTCTTCTAGACTCAGGCTAGGTCTACTTGAATTCTGCTGTAGTTCATGGCAATTATCTGATGGTACTGGCATCTCCAAAATGCTGGGGTCTTCTACTGAAAAAGAACTATGCTTTTATCATCGTTGATAAAAGCTTTTATGCTTTTATCCAGACTCTTCCTAACTCTTTCCTGTGCATACTTACTCTGTCTCAGAAGACAGATCTCTGGGCCTCTTGGAGGAGTCTTAGCTGCACTCAGGCCAGTTCTGGAGAAGGCCCAAGTGTCTGGGAGGAGCAGAGCAGCCTTGATCCAGGAATACTGTGCATAGAAGGACCTGCTTATCCAGAAGCCAGAGGAAGTTGGTGTTTTGTGTCTTGTTCAAAGCTTCCCATGCCCAGCCAATGACACTAGTACCTTGAGTGGTGTCAGAGGCCAGAAGCCACACACTGCCTTCCACAACTGTCCCTCCACTCTGCACAGGACAACACTGAAGGATGTGTCTTTGTAGTTTGTGCTGTAAATAATTGCTTTTGGGGCCCCAGGGTCATAGCTCAGTGGTAGAGCATGTATGGCCACCCTGACTGCTCTACACTGCACCACAAATTACATTAAGTTAAGAAATATTAAAAAAAAAAAAACTTTTATGCTTTTATCAACTATGTACTTTTTGCAATCTTCATGGTGCAAAGTCCCAAATTTTCTCTTTGAGCATTTTATTTTATTTTTTTATTTTTTATTTTGTTTTAATTTTATTTTTGGTTTTTTGAGACAGGGTTTCTCTGTATAGCCCTGACTGTCCTGGAACTCACTTTGTAGACCAGGCTGGCCTTGAACTTAGAAATCTGCCTGCCTCTGCCTCCCAAGTGCTGGGATTAAAGGCATGCGACACCACTACCCAGCTCTTTGAGCATTTTAATACTGGGGTTTCCACTACAACTCTAATTGCACCCTCACCAATGGTCTCTCCTGACCTCTCACAATGACAAACCTCA
>JADRCD010218668.1:0-13216 GCA_019843815.1 Montemys delectorum
AAGGACTTTAGAACTTTGAGCTAGAAGAGCAGTCACTGGCTGTTAAGAACTATGTGGGATATTCTGTTGGAGCTTGGAGGATCATGCTGAGAACACTGCAGAGATGGAGGCCTGGCTTGTGAAATTTCAGAGAGAAGATTAAAGACTCTTATCAGGGCCATGTTGTTTTGATTGTGAAGATTCTGTGGTTCTGGTTAGCTGGGGCTGAAGTATCAGCTGTGATTAACAAGATACCAGAACTACTAAAGAGAGAACTTTGCATTACTGGGACTAATGATGCTGGTTAGCTGGAGCTAAGAAATTAGCGGTGATTAAGAAGAGACCAGCATCATTGAGGTAACATCTTCTGGGAAGTGTTTTCTGAGAGCACAAAGAGGTTGTGTTTCAGAGATAGCCAAGGGTATACCTTGTGCTGCAGCAGGACTTGGTAATGTATAAGAGTCACCCAGATGGTACTGGTTTTGACAGCATGAAGGGGTCATGAAGAGCAGCTGAGGCTCGGCACAGTGAGAGGCCATGAAAGGCCATTGGTGAAGGTGCAGCCTCAGTTTGCAATTGATGGCCCAGGACTGAAGGTGTCATGCAAAGGAGTTGAGGCTTGGCACCAGGAAGACAGTCTATGAGAGGCTATTGGTAAAACCTAGTTGCAGCAGTGTTTTGGGAATGCCAGTACCATGCAATGACCACCAAGGAGAGCAGCAGCAGTGAAGTACAGACATCTGGAGCCCAGAAGAAAAGATGTGTGCTACAAAGGGCAGAGCTGGAGAAGTGACCAAAGCTCTTAGAGGAGCCCAGAAGATTGTGAGTTGGATCCTAGACATTGGTTGTGCTTTTGAATGTGACTGTGCCCTGATATTTTTCCCTCTTCAAAAAAAATGTATTTTAGTGGAGTCCACAGTTAAGAGACTTTGAATTTTAAAAGATATTAGACATTTTAAATTGATTGAACTTTTAATATGTAAAAACTGTGGGACTTTAGATCTTGGGGATGAATAAGAACATAAGGGTTGAGGCTTAATAGTGATGTGTTTGTGTGTCAAGTTGACAAGGGGTCAATTGTACTGGCTAGTTTTGTGTGTCAACTTGACACAGGCTGCAGTTATTACAGAGAAGGGAGCTTCAGTTGGGGAAGTGCCTCCATGAGATCCAGTTGTGGGGCATTTTCTCAATTAGTGATCAAGGGGGTAGGGCCTCTTGTGGGTGGGGCCATCTCTGGGCTGGAAGTCTTGAGTTCTATAAGAGAGCAGGCTGAGCAAGCCAGGAGAAGCAAGCCAGTAAAAAACATCTCTTCATGGACTCTGGATCAGCTCCTGCTTCCTGACCTGCTTGAGTTCCAATCCTGACTTCCTCTGGTGATCAACAGCCATGTGGAAGTAAGCTAAATAAACCCTTTCCTCCCCAACTTGCTTCATGGTCATGATGTTTGTGCAGGAATAGAAACCCTAACTAAAACAGTATCTTATCTCTCAATCTTCTCTACCACAGTCTTAGACCAACCCCTTTCTACTCTGTTTCTGTGCTTTTTTTTTTTCCTTTTTAGACAGGGTTTCTCTGTGTAGCCCTGGCTGTCCTGCAACTTACTCTGTAGACCAGGCTGGACTCAAACTCAGAGATCAGCCTGCCTCCCAAATGCTGGGATTAAAAGCATTCATCAACACTGCCCAGCTAATGACAAATAGTATGTTGGAAGTGAACTGTGCTACATATAACTTTACAGTTCCTGGCTTGAATGAGCCTACATAGATTTTTGTTCTCCAAACCTCCTTGCTGTTGACCTAATACTCCACCTTTAGTTTGGACAGGGAACAGTTAGACAATTTGATGCATTGTCCTCATTTTCCCACAGGGAAGTGTTCTACAGAGACAAGGATGTTTGTGTTCATTTGTGTTGCCATGACAAAATGTCTGGCAGACTCACTTAAGGAGGAAAGGTTGATATTTTTCTTAAAGTTTTAGGGAAGTTTTAGAGCAGACATCGCAAAGCTGCTCATTGGTGGCAGGAATGTGCAGCAGAATTCCTTATGTGCTGGCTGGATCAGCAAGCAGAGGTTGGGATCCCAAACTCATCTAGTATTTAACCTTCAAAGAATCAACCTTAGTATCAACCTTTGCGAGAAAGGTCCCACTTCCAAGTGCTGTGTAATCTCCACAAACAGGTCAACCAACCAAGAAGCATGTGTCAAATACAAAGCCTGCATAGGAGCATTTTAGGTTGATACTCTACCACTGCTCAAAGCTCTTTCAGTTAGCATTTTCTGTCACTAATATCTTTCAGGGCACCTTCCTATTTCTCATGTAATTGTTTCCTCTTACTGTGTGACCATGAGTATGACCCCCAAAGCAGGTGCTTTTCCAATAGCATTGGAGAGTATAGACAACTAAATAGTATCACAATTCTTATTGTGGACATGGACCTGCTCATCACAAGGCTTTCATTTTGACATGGATTACTATTGGGATCACATATATGGATATTAGGTTACTATGGATCACATGTATGGCTTGTGAATAGAGGGTTCTAGTTTATAATAGGCAGGTGTGGTTAGATGTATACAATATTTCTTTACCAAGTTCTTGGTATTGACTATATTCTCTATTATGCAATTTAGAACCTAGTGTCTAAGGGTTCTAAAATTCTCATTTTCAAATTACCTGACATTGCTCTAGAACTCTAATGACCCATGCTGCTCCTATAGGTCCCTATGGTTTTGGAGATGCTACTGTTATTCTCATACAGCGGTATTTGCTGCAATGGCCTCTTAAGTAGAGAACTTAACTCTCCTTGCGATGTTTTACTCACAATCCAGGGAGACCTATTAGAAACCTACTGGCTCCTTCTTGGTGATGGAGGTGTGCAATGACTTGTAGTCCACGTTGAACAGGAAATTCTTACACAGCCAGATCATATATCCAAGGATTTTGAATGTTATAGGAGGTTTCTGAAATGTTTGTAGATCTGTCTCCACACCTCAAGTGTGTACATGTGTGTACGTATGTGTACGTATGTGTGTATGTGTATATGTATGTGTAAGTATGCTTATATGTGCACATGTATGTGTGCTTGTATGTGCATGCATGTATATGTATGTGTGTGTGCTACTAAAATTTCCAACGCTCTTATTACTTCTTGATCACTGAGTCTAACTACAATGCTATCAACAATATAGGGGCTGAAACAATTTCTGAGGCTTGTGAAGGCTGTCTGTTAGGTTCAAACCCTTTGTATTGCATTATGATGGGGAGAGAAAAGCTAACACAGACATGTTGACAAGATTATACGTACATACTCATTTTCTTGTCCAACTGAAAAGAATATGAACTCTGCCTAAGGTTAACTTTTAGTAAGAGTACAAAAGAATTCAATTACCAGATCAATGGCCTTGTGTAATCTTCTAAGCTTTACTCATCTCTTCTAGCAAAGGTACCATCCCTGATTTCAGCATTATATTTGAGGTTCCAGCATGGTTGAGTTTGTAATAGTTCACAGTCATGCCCTGCAGTCCTTTCCTTTCTTATTTTCAAACCAGAGCCTGCAGCATCCACTTGGAAATGATTAAAAATACACATATTAGAAATAACCGAGGTGCCCTAGGCAAGCCAGTGTGTTGCAATAATTGTTCCCGCCTTCCTTCTGGTATTTCAGTTTCTAGCTCTCATCATTGTTGTCAGTCTGGGTCTATGCAAATCTCCTTGTCTAGCCTCCACACAGCAAGGCACCTCTGAGCGCCTCACCAGCACCAGCTCTCTTCTGATCTGCACATTACATATCATCTTGGGAAGCTAGCTTTTGGACTTCCTGCAGAAGTGTCTAGAATTTTATCAGCTTTTCAGAATGGTTTCTATACCCTTTCCTTTACTTATTTTTTTTTTTAAATATTTCCTTTCTTTTCAAAATATCTGGGTGAATCTACATTTCTTATGGATTAAACTTCTACAAAACTTCCAAAAGCCATCTAAAAAATGTGGGAATATTGTTTTTCTATGGATGGTTCTTTGATAAGTAAATCCTGTGAAATGACAGAGTGATTTTATTTACTGTTCTTTTCAACTTTAAATTCCCACCTGTCAGATTCAGCAAGCTCAGGATCTAGTCTTGTGTATATGCCCCTGGTGTTAATTGGTCCAGAGTTATAGCCCCATCATTTCTTTGAAATGAAGACCACTTCCTTCCTTAGCAGACCCTGACCTTTCCTGGATTGGGTTATATGAAGACGTAACGCAGTTACTAGCTTAGGAGATTTTATTGAGACAGTGAGGAAGGATGTTTTCTTGCTTCTGCATTAAATTCAAAGTGTGATATTGACTTTGAACAGGGGGAAGGCCACCTGTAAAGACTTGAGAGTTCAGTTAATTATAGGGAGAAGCACGGTGTTTTAATCATTGACTCTGCTCTCCTTAGTCCAAGCAGAGCTCTGGAGTGATAGAACAGCCAGGGTAGAATGTGCTTTTAAAGTTTTGAGTCTCCAGATCAATTTCAGGGACTGGTCCACAGCCTTTTCTGTCCTCAGGCTATAGAAAATGAATCTCTTTATAGTGGCCAAAGCAGCTTACTTATTTTTGCACTTATTCTCCTTCAAGTGGTAAATAATTATAAAAAAGACTTTTCTTTAATCAACTGATGACTAACCTTTGATAAATTTTGATATTTATGTTTATTTTATAAAATATCTCAGTAAATAAATTTAGCTACCCTTTAACTTATTATGTAGCCCAGTCATATATTTAAAGTTTGATCCTCCTCCCTTAGTGTCCTAAGTGCTAGGGGTTGGAACTGTGTGCCATGACACCAAGGGATCAATATGGTGGCCCTGACAGTCTTCTGAGCTATGACATATACATAATAGTGCTTTCCATTAGATATCTAATAATCTAATAATGGAACAAATTGTTTTCTAATATTAGTGCCTTAAAATGGTAATAAACAACTATCATCTTTCATAGACCCATAATCTCTGCCTCATCATCTGTCACAGGCTGGTCACATATTCTCCACACTCATATGAAGTTTGACTGATGAAAGACTGTTTCAAGGTCTTGCTATATGTTGAGTTAGAACTCAGAGTATTGCCATAAGAGCTCTTTAAATGCCCTCTTGATGTGGTAGTAGGCTTCTGAAAGATAGAGTAAGCAGAGATTCCAAGGTGGATGCTTCAGTATACTGATTATGTAACCTCAGAAGTAACTCAGTGTCACTTTGACAATATTCTGTTAAGTATTTAAACCACCAAATCTGCCTGCACAGGAATTATAGGAAAGCATGCATGCCAGGCAGAAGGCTTACTGTGCCCATTTTAGTGATGCCCACTTTAACACAGCATTTAGATTTTTATGACCAATGAAAATGGTCACAGCTATAACACTACTGCAAGTCATGACTGTACACATTCTTCTGAAGCAATCTTAGTTGGGTCTTTATTATAAACTGACAGTTAGCAACCTAGCTTTAAGCTTATACCCTTGAGCCAATCCTTGGGCTGGGATGGCAGCACAAAATTGACACTAAGTAGATCATGGACACAGGATGAAAAACTGAGCAAGGCAACTTAACTTCTTTGTAATTTAATCAGTGATATCTGCTGATTCAAGAGCTCCACAACCTGGAAGCATCCTTCAAGTTGTCCTAAGTTAAGGCAAGGGGGCAGCAGCTTTGTAGTATCTTAGCCAACAGGAATTAAGTAGATAGATCCACAGAATCCCATCTATCTATGTATCTATCATTTATCTATTATCTATCTATCTATCTATCTATCTATCTATCTATCTATCTATCATCATTTATCTATGTATCATCTGTATATGGACATATCTATCATCTGTCTATCATTTATCATTTATTTATTTCTCTACCATCTATCAAATATCTATCAACTAACTACCTTTTATTGATGGATTGATTTATATATGTATCTATTAGTCAATTTCCAGAATTTTTGTATTTTCAGTACCTGTTTTTATTGTTTCTCAATCCAAATGTAACCTAGTCCTAGCATCTTTGTGATCTGAAATGCAGCTACATCTCCAGATGTTTCTTCTGCCTACACAGATGTTGCCTTAAGAGATAAGCCACATCTTCTCACACTATCTTAAGGCCTTTTGTTTTCTTCTACTGCTGTATAATAATTCCTAGCACTCCTTATCAGGACATTCCAATAGACATGGACTTATTAAATTGATCTATTTTATCTTCTGTAGTGATTTATATTTATCTTTTATATATTACTTTATGTAAAATTAGCTTTTCTAATCCAACTCCTACTAATTTCTATCTGTACTACCTAGAGTGAAATCTGGGATACAGAATGGGCCTTAAAATATTTGTGAAATAAATAAGTAAATTCATTATCTACACATTCATAATGTTACTACATATTGCACGGATAGTCTTTGCTGGCGGTGTCTGTGGGTTCTGATTGAACACAAGCAAGAAGCCACAAGCACTTTGTATCTTCCCTGAGATAAATTTAGCTTTAATCTTAAGACAAAAGGCACATATTCTGCTTCCTAACTGGCCCTACTTCCTTCTGCGTTGACATCCACTTTGGAGTACCTATTGTGCTGTGAACTTTGCTCCTGTAGAATCCATTGTTTGGCATTATACCAACATAGAATCCCTTACAGTTAAAACAAAAGGACCAAAAGGGATATGGATAACTCCATTTCTTTTCAGTACTAGACAACAAGATTCCCACGATTTATCTGATCCAGAGATTACTATAGATGTCCCCTCTCCATGCCACACTGAAACATGTATATATTGCTTGGCAAATACTGTATCACTGTACCATGAACTGTTTCCTTGCCCACAGTTTGTTCTCTCAGTGTCCTCTCTGCCAGTCAGCATTCTCATTGCCCTTCACTTTAAATATTGGATACCAGAGGAAATGTGGAGAGACAAAGTTACTAAAACTTTTCTATTCATTGTCAAAATTTTCTTTATAATCATCTGGTGTATGATACTGGTCTGTTCTGCTGTTTGGAAATGTTTACATTGTTTCTTGAGAGATGTTACCAAATATATATATATAGTGGCAAATTCACAGTGGTTACATCAATATCTGCTTCAGCTTTCATCCAAAGTCACATTCTATCATCATTCTTTAACATCTAGATGATATCTCAGGGAATCTATGGATAGAGAACGTACTAATATTAATTAGGCAAAGTTCAGAAATAGTTATAAATTCTCAGAACTCAGTATATTCAGCTCTTTTATATGTGTGTAGTTGACCATTTAGGTTGGTTATTAGAGTGTAGCCTTCATGGAGAGATTAGTTCATTTCTATTATTCATATTTTTCTGAAATACCTAGAGCTTTCTCTAGATATGTTGGACACTTGATACATTTTTTTTCTCTGTGTGGGACAGAATCTTTTCTACTTTCTAAATGCTGGAACTACACGTGTGAACCATCATGTTTCTTAAAAGAATAAAAATATGTTTGTGTCTTTTACTTATGCACACGTGGCTTCCCTTACCAGTATGTAGTTAGAATGGGGTTGGTTTATCTTTTTACAGAAAAATAATATAAAAATATATTTTTGATTTTAGAGGCTGTCGAAAGATGGTATACTGAACTGAGGAGGAATCTCAGTCAGCAAAATGTTCATTTTGCAAGCATGAGGACCTGAGTTTGATCCTTAGAAACCATTCAAAAATGCTGGGCATAGTGGCCTGCTTGCAACCCCATTACTGTAGAAATGAAGACAAGCATGTCAGAAGACCTTGATGTCCAGTAAGCTCAGCTTCAATCCAGTAAGAAACTCACTGTCTCTGTCTCTGTCTTCATCTCTGTATCTCTGTGTGTCTTTGCCTGCCAGCCTCCCCTCTGTTGTACAGTACCTGAGGAAAAATACGTTAGGTAGTTCTCTGCTCTCCCCCCATATGGGAGTACACTTATGCAAGTGTTCACACACACACACACACACACACACACACACACACACACACACATATACACACACAGTCATGTACTTTCTTCAACTATGATTTGATATGTCAAGAAACTTGAGTTTTTCTTCATTTCCAGGTCTTTAGGGAACTCTGATTTCATATCTTCAAGGTGTCTGGTATTGGACTTAGGTTTACCATTAATTCATTCTCTTTATAAATGTTTATGGAAATATATTTTGAGTCAAGAGTTAGTTTAATTAATCAAACTTTCCAGTAAAATTTCCCCATTAATCTCTGAATTCTTTTGAAATGAATTGACACAGGACTAGTAAATTCAATTGTTGAATGTTACATAGTAAAAGCAGTGAAGGTCTTTCTGGGGTCAATTAGTCACCAGAGGTGACCTCTGGAGAATATACAGTTGCACCTGAGAAGCAAAGGATGAGTTGGTAAAGAAAGAATCAACTTCAAAGGTCCCAAGTACATGAAAAACTTAGTATAGTCTTGCTTTGAAAATCAACTGTGAGACACTGACTTTGATAACAATTAACAGAGTACATGGCAAAGCTAGAAAGACCTATAAGACAGGAATATATAGATCACAGTTTAAATTTGGAAAGAACTAAATGTTCCATCATAAAGGAGAGGGGAGGGCCAGAACTGACCATGTACATTGCAAGACCTTGCTGGATTCAATGAGAAGGACTAGGCACAGGGTTTAGGGGCCTATTGAACTTCATCATGTAAATAGATATGGTGATTTGGGGCTACTGTGGTGTCCACTGAGCAATCGGGGTTTAACAGACAGCATTCTAGAACTTACTGAAGAGTGGAAAATAAAGGGAAAGGTAGAATCATGGATCACTTCTGTATTTGAGTTAACACAGTTGAGAATAACAGAGGGGTCATGCAGCAATGCAGAATGCACTCAGCTAGGTTAGTTGTAGTCCAGGCAGCCACCTGCTAAGTGTGATCACAGAACTTTCGAGCCTTCCTATCTGTTTATTGAGATGTTCAGGATCTGAATCTAAAGGGGTTTGTGGATCATCTTCCCAAGACATGTCTTCACAGAAAGCACAGAAGCACAGTGATTCCATCCCTGTCTATCTCTGAAGGAAGTGGCTAGCACTTACCTTGTAGAGAATCTCATGGATGTCTCTCCACACTTCCCAAATACTCTGCGTTTGGAACCTAGCAATGGATGAAAGTTCTAAGAGTGTTGGTATTTATTAGAACTAATACTAAACTCAGAAAATAAGAGAAAAAGTGTCATACAAGAAAATTCTTCTGGGCAATTTGCACTACAAGATTGAGAAATAGTCAATAGATAGTTAGGTCTTGGGATGCCAAGGAAATGGAGAGTTTGACAGCAGTAGAACCCTGGCGATGGTGGGACAGAGCTGCACCCAAGTGCAAACTATGGGGTACAGAGCCCCAAATATCAAAGGGCAATGCCTTCTTTAAGAATATGTAGGCAGCAGCTGTAATGATAAGGGGGAGAGAAGAGCTCCTTTTCTGGGAGGAAAGGGAGAGAGGAGGAGAGATGCAGGGCAGTATTTTGCTTTGAATTGTGTCCACCATACTAAATATGGTTGAGTTCAGCACATGTTTCTTTTGTATTTCTTAGATACATATTATCTTAGTGCTTAGACTATCTTTGTTCTTGGGCTAAGAGTAAAACTGGCTCTATTGCATTCTTTCATCACAGAATAAAGCTTTTCTCCCTGTCCCTATCTACCTCCCAAATTACATCTGAGTGAGGTTGTGTTCACTTGATCTATTGAAAATCTGTCTCAGATAATCTTAAAAAAAAAAAAAAAGGTTCATTTCAGTGATTTGGTGAGTGTGGTCTTCTGATATATACTGAACCAGAACTTTCTGCAAACCATCTGTCATTGATCAGAGCCATGTTAACAATCCTAATTTTTCTGCTGTATCTCGCCATAAGCAGCTCAAAGTGTAGCTTTTCAAATCTTGTCCATACAAAACTTTATTTATTTATTTATCTATCTATTTATTTATTTATTTATTTATTCATTCATTTATTCTTTTTCTTTTTAAACTCCAGATTTTATTCCCTTCCTGGTCCACCCTCCGACTGTCCCACATCCTATATCTCCTTCCCACCCTCCCACTGTCCCAATCAGTCTCCAGGAGGATGCCCCCCGCCCCTACCAGATCTCTAAACTCCTCAGGGCCTCCAGTCTCTTGAGGGTTAGGTGCATCTTCTCTGACTGAACCCAGACTCAGCAGTCCTCTGCTGTATATGTGTTGGGGGCCTCATTATCAGCTGGTATGTGTTGCCTAGTTGATGATCCAGTGTCTGAGAGATCTCAGGAGTCCAGGTTAATTGAGACTGCTGGTCCTCCTACAGGCTTGTCCTCCTTCTCCTCAGCTTCTTCCAACCTTCTCTAATTCAACCACAGGAGCCAGTAGCTTCTGTCTATTGGTTGAGTGTAAATGTCTACATCTGACTCATCTGACTATTTTAAGATTTAGCTGTCCTCCTGTAGTGAATATCTGAATTAGATGCCACAGTTTAAGCATGATTTGACAAGCTCTAAGCTCCACAAGGCAGCCTGATGTCCATGGTAACTTTGTAGTAGCTAAAGCTCTTTCTAGAAAGTTCTGGAAAGTATATTTTTATATTCTGGAACAAACTATTTCTTAGACAAAATAACATTCAAAATTTTCTTTGGGATAAAGCACTGTCACAATGTGAAAATACACAGAAGTGTTAGTAATAATTCTAAATTGCAGCTTAGTTTTATGCATTTGCAATAGGTTATCTAGAAGGTATTAGACCTGAATCAGAATGAAATGTTAATTCTTAGAATTTTGAGAGAAATTTAGAATGGCAGAGCTGGAATGTTCAACTAGCTGTCCATGGAGATAGAGTGAGGCTGAGTTTCTGAGTCAATGAGAAGACTAGACCACTTGTCTAGGTTGCAGGAAAATTCATGAAAGACAGTAAACGTAAGATGAACAGCTCTGGGAAATGATCAGTTTGTAGGCGCTTCTCTGTGCTGAGAGGACATCCACCAGGAGCACCTTGACACCACTGTTTGTTTAAGATCACTAAGGAGATAGAGAGAACAGAACATGTCATCTCTGCCCATCTGAAGAGGTGTAGCTGTTCATGATCAATGAGGGGAAGAATGTAGAAAAATATTCAAACTCCTCATATTGACTCACAGTTCTTCTGGCCAAGAACTGGCCTAGCACCTTCATATATCAGATGAGGGGGGAGTTTAATGTCTGATCCCCAAGCCTCCTAAACAGGAGCGTGGATGATTTATTACGACACCTCATTGTCTTCTTTCTTTGTATGGGAAATGGAGAAGTAAAATTGAGAAGTTTGTTTGATTTTAAAATAACAAAAACAGAAACAAACAAACAAACAAACAAACAAAAAAACTGGTTCTGGATGACTCCAGCAGCAGTCTTACATACACACCCCTTTATACAGAATTCCAATCTCAGCCGTGCTGAGCTCTGCCAGTTCCTAACAGATCTGGCCTGTACTGGCAATCTGTTTGCACGTGGGGAGTGATCATGGGCCATGCTTTGTAGAGAGAAGCATTAGCCTTGGCGTCTGACAAAAGTTAGTTCTTCCAGGACAAGAGTCTGCCCTGCTGCACCAACATGAAAGCGTTCGTCATTTTCTCTCCATGTAGCTGGAGCAGCATTCACTACAGAGAGGCTCTATGCCAAAAGAAGAAAAGCACTCAGGCATCCTCTTATACCTTCACAGGCTTGACTTAGAGATAATCTCAAAGGCCGCAGGTTGGGTTAGCCTTCATAAAATCACAATGCTTAATCTCATTAGGGCTATCAACCCCATTATGTATTATGAGCCCTCCAGCCAAGGCAGTGGGAACCAGGATTTCTATTTCATACCAAGAGAAATGGTGGAAGTCAGCGATTGATATTAACACAATGATGGGAAAAAGTGTCCAAAGCTGCTGCTCACATATCTCATTTTACAGCATCTTAAAAATTCAATAGAGAGGGCTCCGCTAACAATACTGCCCCACACTACCCACTATTGTTCTCAAGCATTCCTAACGCTCTAAATGCAAACTTCACAATAAAATGCTCTATAAATACAGACCAGCAGTGCACACAAATGTATTTTTTCCTTTAAAAAACAAAAGCACACAGTTTTGGCTATGAGTCATATAGTATCCCTTAAGTGATTTCTTTGGGAAACATACATATGCACATTTAAAAGATTAAATCTAAATAAATAAACTTATTTGGAATCAGAAAATATTTGTAGTTAACTGAGGAAATGATGTGTGTATTACCCTTGAATAATCACATACCACTGCCTCTGTGATAGTAATCTTTATGGAAGATATGTATTGCTCAACATGTGTTGTCTCATTTGTAGAGGCATTTGAGGAGAAATAGAATTTTCTTCCAAAATTTTTATAAGGTTCTAAATTTTTCTGTTATATATTTGTCTGTGACCTCTTTTATTTTATCACTGGCAATTTTGAAATAAGTACATTTAAAAATCAGTTTAAGTGGAAGAGAGTTACTACCATGTCCCTCTCTCTGTTGAGTATGCCAAATGAGCAAACAGATAAAATTCCAACACACAAAATATGGACCAGTCACTGAAAAAGATTTGAAAGTAGTCTAGGAAAAATGTTTTCTTCCTGTTTCACTCACATGGAAATAAGAACCAATCTATATTATGAAAATAAGAAAACTTTCTACATTGTTTCCCTAACACTATACAGCACTATATCATCCTACAATGAAAATAATTAACAAATTAGTAATGTTTTGCTTAATAATGTGTTGGCAGAATACCTAATCATTTACATTTTAGTTTAACAGTCATAATTTTAAATGATTTGAATATTATTGATGAGATTGGATAAGAAAGGCTTTTGTTAAAGGGGCTAGAGCGAGGGCTTGGCAGTAAAGGAGCTTGCTGCTCTTCCAGAGATCCTGGGTTTAGTTCCAGCTCACAGCTGAAGCCTAGAGCTTCAATTCCAGGGGACTTTCTTTCTGCCCTTCAGGGCTTCTACAGCATCTGTACATACATATACATATACATTTCATATACATGCAGACAGACAAAATACACGTAAAAATTGCAAAAGAATATTGTTAGTGTTATTTATAAACAATTTGTGAAAAGTCTGAATTTTTTTAAATTATGCTCAGATAAAATTCATTTTCAAGATGTTACAATGAACTTCTTAAAACTTGCTGGATACAAAAAAAAATTGAAACTCAAATTAAAATATTGATAGTGGCACTTTGAAATGCAGTTTATGTATTCTATTTTTTTATAAGGCTGAAAAAA
>JADRCD010218670.1:8789-22325 GCA_019843815.1 Montemys delectorum
GGCATGCAGGTCACTGGGTTCTAGGTCAGCCTGGACTATAGGGCAAGCTCCAGGACAGCCAAGCTTAGGTAGTGAGGGAAACCATCAAAACCAGAAAGCTCGTGCAGACATATTTGGAGGTGTGTGCGTGTGCGTGTGGGGGAGTTCCGGTCTTAGGAAGCAGCAGAATGTTCACACAGTTCTGGCTTTAGAGTCAAGGAGAGAAGAAAGGGGTTATGGAATCTTCCTTCAAGACTAAGGAGAGCCACTGAGGTCAGGTGTGTGAAGTCTCAGAGATGTCATTGTGTGAAGCTGTGAAGCTGTGAAGGTGAAGCCTGAATTGCTTTGGAGACCTCAAAAGGTTAGAGATGCCAGAGTCCTGAGATACCTGCTGAGGAAATCTACTAAAAGGGAGTGGGATCATCCCAAGAGAAAGAAGTTTGTTGCAGTCAATAAAGCTGAAAGTTGTTGAAGATCTGAAGTGCATTTTGACATCAGACATGTAGATGCAGAGTTTGGAGTTTGTCCTGCTGGTTTTCAGTCTTGCTTTGGTCCAGTATTCCTCACAATGCTTCCTTTCCTACCTTTTGGAACAGTAATCTATATCCTATGTCATTATATGTTGGTAGTATGTGATCTGTTTGCTTGATTTTGATTTTATAAGGAGTTACAGTTAAAGAGATTGCATGAATATCAGAAGGTACTTTGAACTTTGGACTTTTAAATATTGTTGAGTTTGTGATAGACTATGAGGACTTTTGAAGTTGGACTAAATGCACTTTGTATTGTGTTATAGCTACAAGACCATTGGGTCCACCGAGTGGGTGTGGTGGCTTGAATAGGGAGAGCCCGCATGGTCATATATTTGAATGCTTGGCCTAAAAGCAGAACCACTATTAGGAGGTGTGGCCTCGTTGAAGGAAGTATGTCACTGTGGGGGTGGGCTTTCAGGTCTTTTATGCTTAAGCTATATCTAGTGTGGCACATAGTCTCCTTCTCCTGCCTTTAGATCAAGATGTTGAACTCTCAGCTTCTTCTCTGGCACCACGCCTGCCTGCAAACCACCATGCTCCCCACCATGATGATAATGGACCAAACCTCTGACACTGTAAGCCAGCCTCAATTAAATGTTTTCCTCTATAAGAGTTGCCATGGTCATGGTGTCTCTTCACAGCAATAAAACCCAAAATAAGACACTATATATCATCTATATATCTATTTATCACCTATTATCTACCTATCTCCCATCTCTCAATCACCTATCTATGTATCTATTAACTATCTATAATTTATCTATTTTTCATTGTTCTCTGTATTTATCATCCACCATTTATATATTATCTCTATGTATTTACCATCTATTATCCATTTATATTTATATATCATCTGTCACCCATCTGTCTGTCTGTCTATCAGTTGGTCTATCATCTTTCTCTCTGGAAAGCCCTGATACCTTAAGTCTTAGAGCTAATTCAGTGTTTGAATCTGAGTACTCTTACCTGTGCTTCCTGACCTAGTCAGACCATCTTACTGTGGGGTTACCACAATCTAACTATCCCCCAAAGAAGATGCAACAAGAGTCTCTTAACTATGGCCAGCTCCTTCTTCCCACTCCTCAGGCTAGACTCACTGGCTAGCAAGTCCAGGGAATTCTGTGTTCACAGTTTCCCAAGGCTGACCGGGAAGCCTTGCTCCTCTCCATTTCTCATCTTCATGGTGCCTTCTTGCCTTGCAAGCCTTTCCTGCATTCTTTCTCTTCATGCTCTGGGGTTGGGGCACTCATTTTTGTCTCCTTATTTGTCTGTGTGGGCATGGGAAGGAAGTCTGTTATTGAGGTTTCAAGGTGGGGACAGTATGTCCTCTGTTTGGGTTAGTAGCAAAGCAGATTGTACCGAAGATGGATGAGGGTGAAGTCCCTGAGGACCTTCGACTGGACTGACTTGAGGGCTAAGGGCCTCTCTCTTCCAGCTCTAGGCATCTCATACCCTAGGATAACCTCCCCACATCTCCCATCTGCTCCCAAAAGAACCAAGAACAACTATCTGCAACATCTGTGCTGAACTGGATGACAACTTTATAGGGTAGTCCATTACTATGAACAGATTATGCTAATCTCCAGAGCAGTTTTAAGGGGGAAAGTTGAGTTTATTGTTGTTGTTGTTATTGTTGTGTTTTTTTGTCTGAACCATTTTGACAGACATAGGATATCACATGTAGACAGACACCTCTCGACATACAAACAGTGGTGGTTGTTCTGAGCTTGGAGAATATCCTGCTTATCCTCAGAAGCATCCCCTTCTGTTTCCCAGATTTGCTGGCATTTTTTCAGACAGACCACCACACATTCAGAGCTGCCTCCAGGGGGTCTTGCCACAGCATTCTGTATTATCCACAGCTCCACTGGGGAGAGCCTTGTCCACTAGACTCGCTAGAAGATTTGTCTTCTTATCCCCTAAGCCTCATCTGCCACAGAAGTATGAGGCCCAAGTGACAGGCTCCAAGTCTTCCAGCAGCACAGCCTCTGGGGAAAGTCTGGGCTCAATATTGTCCCAGCAGTGTTGCTGAATATGAGGCTGACTAGCTAACCCAAGACAATCCCACCCCCTCTGAGGCATCTTCACTTACCTGTGAGTGAGGGATTATGAGCCATCCCACTGGTCAGGGACTAAGCTAGCTGAGCCCTTTGCTTTTTCTGGGTACCAGAGATTCAGCTTGTCATCACCAGCAGCCGACTAGAGAACCACATGCTTGGGTTTTGCTCAGGTCTGTGAGGCAGAATCTTGTGAGTAGACCCCAGCATGGGATCTGGGCCAAGCTCTTAGGTAAATGCTGCACAGTGGGATTCACACACTGCCTGTACATGATTTGTATGTGTGTGCAGCACTGATGTGCACAGGTCCTGTGTGCTCTCCACACTGCCTTCTTGTCGGCAGCAGCCCTGAAGCTGGCCCCTGGCTTGCTCTCACTGTTCCCCAGGTGAAGGTGGGACAGCTGAGATCCACTCACATTGAGAGCCCAGCTTTGAAGCCTCAAAGACCAGAAAGGTGTCTTCTTACCAGCATGATGACTCTAGATCTACTGTGCTAGGTTTTCTTAGATGATTACTCTATGAAATTAACTCATCTGTGTCAGTTAATCTTGACTGTTGACTAAAGGGTCTAGAATCACCAAAAAGACCAGTCTCTGGGCATGCCAGTCAGGGATTTTGTTTGCTTAGGTTAAATAAATGGGAAGACCCATGTTATATATGGGTAATACCCACTCCAGGGGGTGGAGTCCCAGCATTTTCTCCTCTCCCTCTCTCCCTGCCTCCCCACTTCCTTTCCTGCCCCACCACCTCTGTTTCATGACTGTGGATATAATATGACTGGCTGTGACACAGTCCTGCCACCATGCCTGCACTGCCATGATGGTCTGTATCCTCAAACTGTGACTCAAATGAATCCTTCTTTGTAGGGATAATCTCTTGTGTACTGTGTGGAAGCATCACCTGTTAATAAAAAGCTGATTTCCTATTAGCAGGAAGTAGAAGGTGGGAGTTCCAGCAGAGAGATTAGAACTTTGGGAGATAGTCAGAGATAAAAGATTCACCATCTGGTCTTTAAGGAGAGGTAACCAGCCATATGCAGACATAGAATAGTATTAACTGGTTTTAAAAGTTACGAGATAGTTGGGGAATAAGCCAAGCTGATGCCTAGGCACATATTCATAAATAAATAAGCATTTGTGCAATTGTTTGGGAACTGGGATGTGAGTGGAAAGGTCACAGTTACACATCTCCCGTTAACCTGCTTTTGTCAGGAATTCTATCACAGCCATGGGGGAAGATCACAAAGCCAGCATTCACGCTAGATGCATTGCAGCCAGGGCATGAGAGGCAGGACTGCACTGTGTCGTTTGGGGTTAAATTCTGAGGATCATCCCGGTTTTCCTTCTTGGTGCCTTGTGGCAAGTGTGGCCTAGGCCTGTAGCAGACATAGCAGCAAGTTCTTTGATGTGTGGCTCTTGGAATCACAGACTCCCCAGTAGGGCTTCCAGTGTCCCGAGGGTTGTGTTATTTGGCCTAGTAGGGAACAGTCCCTAGGGAGAGCAAGTCCTAAGTAGTCATGATAGTCTCTAGGGATCCTATGCAAAATGAAAATAAGAATTGCCAGCCAACACGCTTTTTAAGGTTAGGTGGATCAGTGAGATGTTTTGTTCTGTTTTGAAGTCCACATACTTGGATAGACAAAAGACGATATTAGACATGATCAGAGATCCAGTCTCTGGGGCAAAGGGAACACCCTCCTTTTTTTCTGGTTTGGGTCTATGAATGAAGATGGCCACCACACATCTGAATCCATTTGGTCTTCCAGATTGTGTTACTGTACTTACTGCCTGTTTCCTGAGGTGGAAATGTTTGGTTTCCCTGGAGACCCAGTTGTGTCGTGTGGTGTTTTCCTGGAAGCTGTCTGATGAGGGGATGCTTTGCTGAGGCAGACACTTGAGAGGACATGTGATGTTTGCAGAGAGTGTAAGTAGAACCCAGCAGACAGTGAAGGATGCGCTTGCATTGGTTCACCTTGCCATGCTTTGGTGGCCTTTACTGATCTTTGCTTGCCAAGACTTCATATAGAGAAAAGTGCCAAAGAACTTCCTGTGGTGCTCTGGCTGCTTCCTGCTGCTTCCACAGACTCATGCAAATTCATTGGAGCCTTGTGGTTTCTTCTGGATCAAGCCACTGCTATTGATTTGTGTTTGGTGTTTGTGTTTAGACTACTGATTTGTGTTTGGAACCACCCCAAAAAACTACTTGTCCACATCCCCCATTTCTTATTAACCTTTCTACCTTAGGTTGGTGGGCTCGAAGGGAAGTTTAAGAACCCTTATTAAAGTAGGTCTTGAAAAATCTACACCTACAGTCATCTGTTAAGGTTTATATTCTCAAGCTTTGTTGCAAATGTGGAAATCAACCAGAGCACAGCTACATTGCTCCTGAGCTGCATGCTGCAATTATTTTCAGGATTTCAGCGAGCCTGACTGCTCTTGGCTGCTTCTACACTAGCTTCGCTTTGGAGCTTACTCATTCTAGCTTGCTGCATCTCTGTCCCTCTCTTGTTGGCTCACTGAAGCCTGCTGTTTAAGTCCTGTTGCTACATCACACACTTCTCTGTGTCCCCCTATTTGCAATCCTTTCCCCTTACTCTGCTTCTGAAGGATGTCTCCTGTTTTCTACTTGGTACAGGCATTCCTGGCACACAGTCATCCCAGGGACCATAAGGCCCCTGTTCTACCACCTGCGGCTTGCAAGGGGATGCAGCTGGCCCACACCCAGAACTTTTTATCTCTAAGCCTTCTTTGTGCTCAGTTAGCTCTTGTCGCTCCCTCTGATTACTGGGTTTGTTTCTTCAGGGATTCTGATGTCTTTGGAAGACTTCTTTTATGTTGTTCTACTTTATTAAAAGGCCGGCTCTGGAGTTTCAGTAAGCACCCCCCCAACCCAAACATATTTTGTTTAAATTTTTTCTTCAAATTTTTCTGTCCCAGTTCATAAAGCCATCTATAAACTTTCAGTACCTTAAGATTTGTAAGCTTATTGGATGTAGTTAAAAACATGTAAAACTAAAGTCCACAAAGAAAGCAAAAACAACCTGGTGCCAACATTTTCCAAGCTCCTGTAGGTGTCTGAGTTTTGCAGTATTCTGTTTAATGGCCTCTGGGTTACAGATATTATATATTTCTGTAACTTAATAACTTTATAAGAAAAAAAATACTTGCTAAGCTTTTCAGGTTGCCTGCCTCCATCTGCAGACACAAAATGGTTATGAAATAAAATAAAACTCTGCCTAAAATCTCTCAGTAATAACTCCCAAATAGATCTGCTGAAAGTAACCAGAGCTGGACTTGTTAAAAGTTAATATTCCTTCAAAGGAAGGAGATAGGCAAGGTCACTGGCCCTTCACCTACACATCCATTCACTCCTCCTGGAGTTATAAAGGACACCGTGACATCCAATAATGGCACACTATGAAAGGATCAAAAAAAAAAAAAACTCATAAGGCTCCCAATCTCTCTGTGGACTATATTTATGGTTTCATAAAATTCTCAATCTCTCTATGAGCTGCATTTAGAATTTAAAGTTTTACTTAAAGGGAATAAAACTATAAAGTCCTAACCTTATTAAAGCTGCTAACTTGTTATAAACTATCAAAGATGATTAGGACATGCGAATGAATGTTCAGTCACCTTATAAAAGATCAAAAATTTTTAATGTTCAAACTATGTGATCATTACAATGATCAAAACTGTACTTGTCATCATGCTAAGTACAAATATAATCCATTTTCAGGGACAAGCTTTATTGGCTTCTGTGTATGTTTTCAAGGTTAAGCCTGAAGCAAATAGCTAAAACCAAATAAAATTTGTTTAAAATCAAGTATATTCAATAAATTAAATGTTGCATTTCAAACCCCTGAGTGTTTTGCTGAATAATACCATATTAAATGCCATATTTAATGCCATAAAAGTTTCCCATAATAGACTAAACTGTCAGCTTCTAGTGGGAGCCCTATGGTCTCCTTCACCAAGAATTATTCCCCCCTAGATTGTGGTAACACTAACCACTGAGCAAAGAAATGTCCCATTGCCCTATTGCCTGCTGGCAGGACACACCCAAACTTCAGGCAAACAGGACATGGGAGAATTGACTGCCACTTTTTGTCTCCCAAGGTAGGCCAGTCTCTCAAGTTCTTACACACACACACACACACACACACACACACACACACACACATCTCTCAGATCTGAAGATTAATGTTGCCCTATACGGCAATGTCCTGTGTGACTGCCAAAGACTCAAGACCACCATGGAGGAAGCTAGGATAACTAGATATGTCCCTGCTATTTTAATGACACAAAGGCCATTTGGATTATACCTCCTGCTCCAATATATCCTCCTCAAAATGAAAGACTGGGAGATTTAGAAATTTAGAAAAAGCATGTTAGTGGAGATACATTAGTAGACAAGTATACTGTATAACCTTTACTTAAAAGGGCATAGAAAGTAACGGGCCACGAATGTGGGCTGGTCAGTTACGGGAACCTGTGGGTCACAGGCCCCCTCCAAACAAGGCTTAGAAAGAGGGGCAGGATATAAGTCATCTTAGTAATTCCCGGAATAGCCAGCTAAAATGTAAATAACATTGACCACAGCCAAGAATGCAGACTAGCCAGTTTCAGAAACCTGTTGGCCACAAAGGCTCTCCCCCCCCCCCCCCCCCCCCCCCCCCCGCTAGGTCCAAGAACAAAAAGGCAGGATATGAACCAGCCATCCGGATGGTTCTAGGGAACGGTCAGTCATAAAGTGAATAGTATAGACCAAATTCTTGCGCATAATGAGTGTACAGGATGTTTTCCTTATGACCCTGACTCAACTAAAGTCTGGGTCTCTTTAGAATTTTCCACTGTTCTCTCGTTATGCTTCCTTGGTAACCCCCTTACCCCCCCTAGTTTGTGGTTTTTCCCTTTAAATACCCCTTACTCCTCGTGCTCGTGGCCGATCTCCACTAGCCTCTTAGGCTACGAGTTCAACCCCAGATCTGGCCTGAATAAACCTCGTGTGATTGCAGCAAGATCGGTCTTTTGTGAGTTATTGGGTGGTCGTGTCATCCCGAGACTTGAGTGAGGGTCTCTCCAGCTCTGGGAGTCTTTCAAAAGCTCTGATGATGTTGATGGCTAACTGTAACTTTATTAGTTTAACAGCAGCAAGCACACAGCTCCTCCTCCCCCATGACTGGAGCAGCCTGCTCAGTCTATTTCATATGTAAAAGTCAGGCCTTGCTTTTCTAGACCTACTAGGTCTCCTCCTGAAAAAGAGAGACTCATACTGTTTGCCTGGCTAAGAGAGATTTGGAGTTTCTAAAGTTTATGGGTTCTAGGAAATGATTTGGGGTACAAATTGTAAAAGTTTAAGTAAGTTAAAAGAGTCTAAGAAAGTAATGTCACATTTATAGATGCAAATCGTAAAAGTAAAGGCTTAAATAAGCTATGAGAGTCTGAAAAAAAAATGCTTTAAGATATGCAAATGAAAGTTATAAAGGTCCAAAAAGTAATTAAATCAATAGAATTAAGTTTTTTTTCCCTAAGCTCCTTAACTTTACCTTCTGTTCCTAGTCTATATTTGTCCCTGCAGACTTCTAATCAACTGAAGACTGCAAACTGCTCCAAACACACCAGCCCCAGGTGATCCTTCAGAACCAGCAAGTCCTGGCCTTGAAGCCAATGTAAACCAAATGCTTCTGATGAAGTTTCCTATCAGCTTGAGCTCCAGCATTCCAGACTTCTCCAAAGGTGGTTCAGCAGAACATGGGCAGCAAGCCAGATGTAGCTGACCCCTCCCATGCCAGCCCTCCTGAGTGCTAAGAACATTGTCCCATTTCAGCTAAGAAGCAGTTACAGGAGAGACTTCTTGTCCCTTATCAGGAACAAAAAGCTGGAATGTTGTGTCCAAAGGAAACTGGTTCCCCTCTGCCAAAGGAGTCATTTCCCTTTCACTGTCAAAAGGGACAAATGACTATCTATGGTGCGATTAGCACATCAAAGTTCATGCTAGTCTCTTGGCTCCTTCAGTGTTACAATTACCTGTTAACCCCCGCCCCCTCCCAGAGTTACAAAAAAGTGTTACTCAAGAATGGGGCTGGGATCTGAATAAATGACTTAGTTAAAACATCAACCTTTAGCCCTACATAAGTGAAAATCAGTGATTTGATTCACATAATCTAGAGCCAGTGAGGAATATGATAGCTAAAGAAACTCCATTTTATGCCGGGCATCCACCTTGGTACCCAACAGCAGTTTGTCTCAAACTCCAATCCCTGGAAGATAGGTTCCCAGTAATCCTGACTCAGTGCCTCCCATCCAAAAATGTATAGCTGTGACTATCTACTTGTTATGATATGACTAATTGCTTTTTTGGCTTCTGTAACTTGCTTATGCAAATACCCAAAGAGTGTTTTAAGTTGCCTTAACCCTTCACTTGGCAAAACGGACCAGTTTTTCTTTCTTGTGTAAATATTAAAGGTCCTCTTGTGGTCCCCCCATCCCCACCCTGGCTTTAAAAAAAGAAATCCTTCCCATTTCCCTCTTTCATAGCATGCCTGAGATCTGACTCTAAGGCTGTTTGTCTTGCTAGCAGTTAACCAGCAAATCTTTTAATTATAACTGGATTGAGGCTATGGTCTTTTCCCAGGAGTCACATATACCAGCCCAGTTGAAACCTATATACCCATCTAAGGCTTTTGGTGCTATGTAATGGAGAATCCTGCTGAGCCCCTTGGCCAGCAACACCGGGGACTGGCCAGCCACAAAGCTTCTCTCTCTTTATTTTCTCTCTGGCTTCACTATGGGGCTATGAACCAGTCCTCCTATGGCTTGCTCATAGAATCTCACATGGAGACGAACCAAGTTTAATGTGTTGTATAATCTCGACATTCTGGCTGAGTTGCAGACCCCTTTGCTGCTGCCCCTAAAGCTGCAATATCCAACAACTTCAGTAGGGGCATGTGTCTACCCACATTCCCATCATACCTTCTGTTTAACCCTCAGGGAATACATAAACCTCATGGTTGCTCTTGGGAATATCTTTGTTTGCACATCTTGACCACTAGATACTAGATGACATGGATCCTCCATGACCTTGCTCTTAGAGTCATCTGTGGTCCTGGAGCTGAGATCCATGGATTCCATAGCCCCAAATCTCTCTGTCTTTCATGTGCATCCTTAGCATAAATCAGAAGAGAGAAGCCCTGCTTGTCTCGGCAACACAACCTAGCATGTTGCTCAGGACTTTAGGAGGAAGAAAATCTTTGACTGGCTTCCACATGGATGAACTTGGACTTCCTGAAGTAGCTTCATTTAGTCCCACTTTATTTTTATGTAAAATGCCTCTCTTTCCTGCTTCAAGCTTCATTTCTAGAGATCCATTTTGTTGTTCTGTCCTGTGTGCAAGGGAGGAGGAGCAGAGAGTCCTGCGGCACAAGTGATAAACATATGTCATGCAGACAGAAGCAGGGAAGATAATTACTTCCTCTGGGCCACTCACCTGCCTCTTGCTAAGATTCACAAGTGACTTCTGACATTAGAAAATGGCAGAGTCTGCTCTGTAGTACAGCTTGAGATCAGGGATGGTGATTCCCCTGGAAGTTTTTTTTATTGTTGAGAATAGTTTGTTATTCCAGATGCATTGGAAATTGCTCTTTCTAACTCTATGAAGAATTGATTTGGAATTCTGATGGGGATTGCATTGAATCTGTAGATTGCTTTCAGCAAGATGGCCATATTTACTATATTAATCCTACTAATCCATGAGCATGGGGGAATCTTTCCAAATTCTCAGATCTTCATTTTGTTTCTTGTCATACAGATCTTTCACTTGCTTAGAGTTACACCAAGATATTTTATCTTATTTGTGACTATTATGAAAGGTGTTGTTTCCCTAATTTCTTGCTCAGCCTGTTTATCCTTTATGTAGAGGAAGGCCACTGATTTGCTTGAGTTAATTTTGTATCCAGCCACTTTGCTGAAGTTGTTTATCAGGTTTAGGAGCTCTCTGGTAGAATTTTTTGGGTAGCTTAAGTATACTATCATATCATCTACAAATAGTGATATTTTGACTTTTTCCTTTCCAATTTGTATCCCTTTGATCTCCTTTTGTTGTCTAATTCTCTGGCTAGGACTTCAAGTACAATATTGAATAGGTAGGGAGAGAGTGGGCAGCCTTGTCTAGTCCCTGATTTTAGTGGGATTGCTTCAAGTTTCTCTCCATTTAGTTTGATGTTGGCTACTGGTTTGCTGCATATTGCTTTTACTATGTTTAGGTATGGGATGTGAATACCTGATCTTTCCAAGACTTTTATCATGAAAGGGTGTTGGATTTTGTCAAATTCTTTCATGGCATTGGTACAGTGAAAGGCAGGTAGATCAATGGAATAGAATTGAAGAACCAGAAATAAATCCACACACCTATGGTCACTTGATCTTTGACAAAGGAGCTAAAACCATCCAGTGGAAAAAAGACAGCATTTTCAACAAATGGTGCTGGTTCAACTGGTGGTTAGCATATAGAAGAATGCAAATTGATTCATTCTTATCTCCTTGTACAAAGCTCAAGTCCAAGTGGATCAGGGACCTCCACATAAAACCAGATACACTGAAACTAATAGAAAAGAAAATGGGGAAGAGCCTCAAGCACATGGGCACAGGGGAAAATTTCCTGAACAGAACACCAATGGCTTGTGCTGTAAGATCAAGAATCAATAAATGGGATCTCATAATATTGCAAAGCTTCTGTAAGGCAAAGGACACTGTCACTAGGACAAAAGGCAAACAACGTATTGGGAAAAGATCTATACCAATCCTATGTCTGATAGAGGGCTAATATCCAATATATACAAAGAACTCAAGAAGATAGACTCCAGAGAATCAAATAACCCTATTGAAAATGGGATACAGAGCTAAACAAAAAATTCTCAACAGAGGAATACCAAATGGCTGAGAAACACCTAAAGAAATGTTTAACATCCCTAATCATCAGGGAAATGCAAATCAAAACAACTCTGAGATTTCATCTCACGCAAGTCAGAATGGCTAGGCTAAAAAACTCAGGTGACAGCAGATGCTGGCGAGGTTGTGGAGAAAGAGGAACCCTCCTTCATTGCTGGTGGAATTGCAAGCTGGTACAACCACTCTGGAAATCAGTTTGGTGGCTCCTCAGGAAATTGGGCATAGTACTACCTGAAGACCCATCTATACCACTTCTGAGCATATACCCAGAAGATGCTCCAACATGTAATAAGGACACATGCTCCTCTATGTTCATAGCAGCCATATTTATAATAGCCAGAAGCTGGAAACAACCCAGATGTCCTTCAACAGGGGAATGGTTACAGAAAATGTGGTACATTTACACAATGAAGTACTACTCAGCTATTAAAAATGATGAATTCATGAAGTTCTTAGGCAAATGGATGGAACTAGAAAATATCATCCTGAATGAGGTAACCCAATCACAAAAGAACAAGTGGTTATTAGCTCAGAAGTCGGAATACCCAAGATACAATTCACAGACCATATGAAGCTCAAGAAGAAGGAAGACCAAAGTATGGATACTTTGGTCCTTCTTAGAAGGGGGATCAAAATACCCATGGTAGGAAATACAGAGACAAAGTTTGGGAGAGAAACTGCAGGAAAGGCCATCCAGTGACTGTCCCACCTAGGGATCCATCCCATATACAGTTACCCAACCCAGCCACTATTGTGGATGCCAACAAGTGCTTGCTGACAGGAGGCTGAGCCTGATATAGCTGACTTCTGAAAGGCTCTGCCAGTGCCTGACTAATACAGAAGTGGATGCTCACAGCTGTCCATTAAACTGAGCACAAAGTCCCCAATGGAGGAGCTAGAGAATGAACCCAAGGAGCTGAAAGGGTTTGCAGTCCCATAGGTGGAACAACAATATGAACCAACCAGTACCCACAGAGCTCCCAGGGTCTAAACCACCAACCGAAAAATATACATGGGGGGACCGATGGCTCCAGTCACATCTATAGCAGAGAATAGCCTTGTGGAACATCAATGAGAGGAGAGGCCCTTGGTCTCATGAAGGCTTGATGCCCCAGTGTACAGGAATGCCAGGATGTGGGAAGCGGGAGCAGGTGGGTTAGTGAGCATGGAGAAGGGGAATGGGATAGGGAGTTTTCATAGGGGATAAAACTTGCAATGGAAATAAAGAAAACATCAAATAAAATAAAATAAAAAAGAAAAGAAAATGACACAGTCTGAACCAGGTTACATCTTAATCATTCAGGGCAGGAAAGGGGGTTCAAACACCATCACTGGGGGATTTCAGTATTGACCTGATTAACTGGGAGTTTTAGTGAATTTAATGAACATGATTTAGGGCTGTGGGGTAACATGAAACATCTCTCTAAAGCCTCTTCTAGTGACGACTGAGATGTACTTAACACACTGGACACTAAAGACGGAAAAAGCCAGTGTAGTTTCCTGAAGACGTGCAGACATGTGTGAGGCCCACCTGGACCCAGGCAGGATGACAGAGCCAGTATAGTTATTGGAATAAAATGACCGGTGACCTTCTTATAATGTGACTTTGTGTACCACCATTCCTAATTGTGATAGGTTTACTGTTAGTGCTGATCTTTAAAAATCAGAGTAAGTGAATGCTTTTGTTTGTCTTATAACAGGATTGCATGTATCAGAGAGCCTTGGACTCACTGTGTGACCCACTGATGACCAAGAACCAGAGGATGGCCTTGAACTCCAATTCCCATGCCTTTATCTTCATAGTCTTGGGACTGTGGGTGCATATTACTAGGTACCACTGCACGTATACACCAAGAGAGAAGTGCACAGAGGCATGTGAATGCATGATCACAAATGAATATGGATGTGCATGACTGTGCAAATTTTGCAAAGCTCCATCGGAAGGTCTGCCTAGAGAGAGGATGGCAACTTTCACTACAAAGCTCTGGAGCCACTTTAGAAAGCCTTAGAGGAAGAACT
>JADRCD010218672.1:0-30564 GCA_019843815.1 Montemys delectorum
ACTATAAATATCTGAGTTTGCTGTCTGCACTTTGGGACAGGTTTATTTTTCCCACGTCTAATGTTTAGCAGCAGGGAGTATGGGACTAGATGATTCTTTTAAGCTTGAACATCTGTGTGCAAACAAATAAAAAATTTTTCAACATTCAAATCCCAGCTTGTCTCACTGGAGACAATTCAGGGTCAGCCAACATCTAGAGTCTCAGGGAAAAACTCTCCTTCCCAGCATAACTGGTGAGCCGAGAGCCTGATTTGGGCAATGCAGTATGGCCAGATAGTAATTCATCACTGGCTGTCATCTTTGCCTGTTACTTTGTCTTTGTCATACAGTGTCAAAAATTTCTAGGACACATACTCTTTTTCTTTGTCATCTTTTTTTTTTTTTCCTTTCTGAGGTAAGACCCATTTGTGCAACACTAAGACCCAAGAAAGACATGTCTTATGTGGTTGGTATCAAATCCAAAGCTTTCTCACGGGATATGCATACTCTTAATGCAGAGAAGATGAAGAACAAACTCATCTCAAGTTTTGGCAATGCAATTGACTTTTAAATATCAAAACTGAACACTACACATTTAACGTCTTCAGCCAAGAGTTGGGAAATAATCTTACAGATATGCATATGGTACTTCTTGGTTGATTATTTTAAATAAAAGGGAAACTGAACATAAAACAATGATTACTTATTGAAATAAAAGTAATAGGAATACCACTGTCTGTAACTTACATAATATTAAGGACTTTAATAGACCATATGATAGGAGGAAATAAATGAAAGTTGACTTCCATCAAATAGGTTGTAGAATAGGACAGTTGAAAGCACACTATTGTGTGTCAAATTCGTATACTGCAAATGCCAAAGAAGCTGCTAAAGGACAACATGAACCCTAAGTGATAAGGCGCAAATGAAGATAAGATAGTCACAGGGTAATTCAATCCAAAATTATACACAAATATAAGAGAAATATCAACCATAAACCAATAGGGGCCAGAATGTTTTCTAGACAACATCTTTCCTGGCCTTACTTCAGTTTCCTTATTGGTACACCAACAAACTCAAGTTAAATACCATCCAACTCATCTACATAAATAAGATTCTTCTCTTGTAGGTAGGATTGCAATGTAGACCTCAATTATCTTTTCAATTTAGAATATATACCTTAAATCTCACTAGATACTTGTCTTCATTTTGAACTTCATTTATTTTCACTTCTACATTGTTCATATTATAGATGTAGAGAACTTATTTATTAGGATATTCAGATTATAATCTACTGTCCTCCTGCCATAGGGAAGTCTCACACAGCTCAGTTTTGTGCAAATAAAACACTTCTCTAGGATAAAGATCTAAGATTGGAATTATTAAGTAAAGACATATGTATATTCAAAAAAAGCTAAAAATGTATTCAAAGGTTTGAGACACTACATATCCACACACAATTCTTTCAACATATTCTCCACCATTGAGTATTAATAATTGATGGTTTTCTCAGTCACAAAAACCAAAGTTACTACTCCTCAATGATAGGGAAATACCAATTTTCGTTACATTCATGCTTCATACAATTTATATTCTACAGTACCATTTTAATCTTTTGATGATTTAATGTCTTAATACTTGATAAAGCAAATACTTCCCAGTAGTTTTTTAGTTGTATGTTTTTGCTAGCAATTTTGCCCATTTATTTTTCTAAATATTCTTTAGGAACAAATTTCCAAAATGCATTAAACTTTCTACTAACAATATAAAGAAAAATGGTCTAGTAAGAATGATAAGTTAATTAGAGAGAGCTGACATATCTATAAGATTGAATAACTTTTTATTTTCATCATTCAGCATCTGGCAATGATTATTAAGTGTTAACTCAGTTTCATTTTTCTAAATAAACTACTGTTGGACATGATGAATTATCCTGTTAATTATTACTAGACTCAAAGAACAACAAGAAATCAAAGAAAGATGGTGGTATTCATGATTATAGCTGGTTCACTAACCTCTCCATATTTTAGATTTAAACAAACCATACACAAGAATGGTAAACTTTCTGGGAAGCTAGCTCTAAAGTAATAAAATATTTCTAAAAACTCTTTCTTCTACCTAAATATTAATACCATAGCAATAGCACTGATAATTGTTTTATGAAAAAGTGAGTTATTTATTTGACATGGATTATTCTACTTTAAATGATCTAAAACATTTTTAATAGTATTTCAAATTTTAAATAGTAAACATGATATAGAGGCTTTAATTTTTTATATTTCCCACCTACAAATAAGTATAAAAATGAAACAACCCTAACTTTTTTATACATGTGGCCATACACATATTTCTTCTACTCTTCCTATTTCTGAATAGCTATACTGGATATGGAAGCTTTTTTCTAAAACAGGGACGGACACATGCCTCTTAGAGCAACTTTATTTATTACAACTCAGAAGTAAATCTGTCTACTTTGTCATTTCCTGTGAAAATTAAATATGTAAGTTATATGTGTGGACAAGGAGAGCTGTAGAATAAACATGCCTCCTGTGGCTAATTCATCTCCTTATTTGTTCCCCCAAGATGTATCTGGGTTGCCAGTGACCAGCAGATAGTACAGTTGCACATGTGTTTCTCTGTGATGCCTTGACTCGCTGTGAGGGATGATGCTACAAGTCAAGTCTTGTTCAGCAATAGTGACTCCTGTCCATGAAGATCAGCTCTGGGTAATGTTGATAAACACTCATTGGATTGATAAACTACATCTCTTTCTCACTAGCAATCTTTTAAATTTTCTGTTTATCAGTATAAAACTATGCTTGTACTAACTACACCCTTCCCATTTCTTCTCTTTGAGAACCTTTTTTCTCTTAACTAAAGGGAGAATAGAAGCCTTGTTGTTCTTAAGTTGTGGAGAGCCAGCATAATCAACAAAGAAATCCTTTCTTCCAAGGGCCACAAACCATGTTTAGTAGTATGTTATCACTGGGTGCTGGCTGTCATATGGGCTTGGGTGGGAATACTGTTATAGTACATCATCAGATGCAGATAAGAGATATTAAAATCTGAGTGTAGAGAGCATAGAAGTGTCTAGTGTTCTTCAACTTTAAAATAAAGTTCAGAGTCATAAAAGAGAGCATTGAGGGGCTCTGTATCTAGCATGGTAAATCTCGTCTCAGTAGCATGGCTTATTTGAGGATGACTATATGACTCAGAGCTCCAGCTGGTGCAATTATTTTTTAGAGTTAAATTTGATCCCTTTGACAATTACCCTGAGATAGCAGGAGTAATGGGAGGAGTTATATCCAGGAAGACACAATGTCTCCTCAATCTCCTTAGCTAAAAGGCTGTCAGCTCTCAGTGATCCCTCCATCCATCTGCAGATCATTTCCTACCGTTTACAAAGCCTTCCATCTGTTTTTATTCTTTTGTTCTTCAATAAACCCAGTCTATTTTTGAGGTTCTTTTCACGGTATGACAGAGCTGACTTCATGTTGTACAAATTAAAGGTCTGCTTCAGACACTGTGGAGGCTAGAAGAAAGAGATTGGTTCCCCTCCAGGACTTTACACAAAATGCCTGTCCATTGTAGAGGTGTATAGCATCTTCAGATCTCGGCCCTGTTCTCCGGTGAAGATGCTGAAAATGTATAGAGAGGGAAAAGGAATAAAAAGAAATGTATCTTCTTTTGATCCCCTTATCAGCATATGTGGCCTGATTAGGATCCTTTGAGTGTGATCTGGAGGAGGGACAGGAGCAGAGCCTTGTCTGCTTCAGATTGCAAAAAGCAAAAAGCTTTCCTGATCCTCAGCTAGTTAGCCAGGCTGGTTGTGCTGATGTGGCAAATGTCATCTAGTGAGGGCCATGAACAAGCATGACTCTGGGAGGGGGGGTGTGGTTCATGGATGTGTGGGAAGTAATGAATGTGTGAGAATGATCAGAAATCTGCTTAGTTCAGATCCAGGAATGATGCTAGATGTCAACTCAGCTCACATCTGAGGATGACATTAGACATCAGCTCAGATCAGGTCCAGAAATTATGATATTTTGTTTATCTAACTCATATTTTATACATGCAGAGACTGATGACCAGAGGGTAGAGCTTTGCTCTGTAGTAGGTCTGATACCCAAGTCTTTTTCTAGCCTCAGAGACAATATGATTATGCTTGGCTGCTCCAACAACTCACAGATTGTTGTGACATGAATTTAAGGTGCCACACATCCAGCTCCTTGGTTTTAAGTTGGTTCTGTATTAAAGTCTTGGTTGCCCTCCATGTATTTTTAAGCAGTGAACAGAACATTAGCTTTGGTTCCAGCTCAATTAGCTATCAGGAATGGGTCTCCCTGTGGTCTCTTCCTTTGCATAATGTGGGTTGAGCTAGATGCAGTTCTTCCCAGGGTTGAGCTCATCTGGATGGTGCATGCAACACCTACCCCAAAGTTGTGTGACATTAATGGAAGAATGAAATAATGTGAAAGTGTCCTGGCATTTGTTAATATTACGGTTGTGTCATTGTTGTTGCTAGTTTCCTTCTCTTTTCAATCCCCTTCCACATTTCATCTTTCTTTTTTTTTGTTGTTGTTGCTTAAATTTATTTTAAAATTTTATCACTATACTGTTTATTCTCCTTCCAATATAAATAATATAAAAACAACATTACTATAAAGTAATAAGAATACAAGAAATATAACTTTGAGTATAGTAAGCTCAATTTTGGATAGTCAAGATTTTGTAGGAAAAGTCACAGACGTATGATAAGACCAGATGCTCAGCCCTAGGGGACCTGTGGTCAATACTGCATTGTCTTGGGCCTTATAAATATTTTTGCATAATAACCTGTTCATGACCATCATAAGTACAATTTCTCCTAGAAGCTGAAAGTTTAAAAGGGAGAAGTGTCACTAGAATCTAAAGAAAAGTTGAAACAATGGAAGCTCTAAACATATAAAAATTCATATTTGAGTAGTGAAAAACCAAAACCAAATCATTATGAACGAGAATAATACAAAGGTTTTTATGTGTCTTAAACTTTATCTACTCTAGTAGTTTTTACGTTATTGTGAGAAATGAGACCCTTCTTAATTCCCAAGTATTGCTTTGAATTAAAATGAATAATGAAAAGTCCAGTGTCATAGATGTCTAATTTTAATATATGCTATGGGGTGGGGAGAATATAATTTGTGCTTTTGTTGCATTTTATTTATATATCTCAACGGTATTTTCCATGGATCATCTACCATCCTGGCATAAGCTAGGGTAAGTTTTAGAGAAACATGGAAGAGTAATTCTTTGAGTATCTTATCCTCCAGAGATAGTGTCTAAGCATTCGCAGCTTCTGTGAGGAAACAAAGAAACTCCTGTTTAGTGTCAGTCCAGATCAAAGGCTTGGTTTCTGGAAAAAATCAGATGCAGTTATCCAGTAGTTTACTATCTTTTGCTTTTCTCTGCTGGTTTTGCCTGAGCAGTTTCAGATTATATGTTGCAACATGAATCTTTCCTTGTACATTGTGCTTCAAAGAGCTGAAATATGTGACAGTAAAAAAAAGCCCTCTATTAGAATCCTTTTATTAGAAATAAATGACTAAAATAAATTAATATAGAAAAATTCTTCTCTCTAAATATACTATCATCTCTGTTTCATCAACTCAATCTTTTATAAACTGAGTTACAAACTTGAACATCAAGTCTAAAAATTGACAAAATTAGTAGATGTGCTTGGCCAGTTACTGAACTCAACTTTGAACATAAAATATTGATGAATTTGTATGCAGTGTGCAAGTCTCCGCTGAGGGACTGCAGCTGTAAGCAACAAAAGCAAAAAATAGATGGGCTGAACCACATTCAAATTAAAATTTGTATGCATAAAAAGTATCCATTTGATAAAAGGTAACTTAAAACACAGGAGGAAATATTTATAAATCACAGTTCAGAATATATGAAGAGCTCAAATACAACACAAAAATACTAAAACATCAAATGGCTGGATTAAAGTAGGAACAATGTATATATATGAATAGACATTTCTTCAGAGATAACATATAGGTTGTTGGTAAGTATTGAAAAAGATATTGAACGATCATTGGGGAAATACAAATAAATACTGTAGTAAAATATCACTTCCTATCCACACCTCATACAGGCAAGAAACAGAAAATTAACCAGGAAGTGGAAAACGTAGAACTCTCATGAGCTATTAGTATGACTGACTGTCAAATGCTGTAGCATCGAAAGAAGATGCTATAGTGTTTCCTCAGAAAAACTCAAAATAGACTGACCATGTTGATGCACACCTTTAATCTCAGCACTTGAGAAGCAGAGGCAAGCAATCTCTGTGAGTTCAAGGCCAGTCTGGTATAGAAAGGGAGTCTAGGACAGCTAGGGCTTGTTACACAGAGGAAACCCTGTCTGGAAAAGGCAAAAACCAACCAACCAATCAAACAAACCTCCAAAAAAATCTCAAAATATGTGTCTCAGTTTGACTCTCTGTTATTGTGATAAAGTACTGACCTATAGCAATTTGAAGAGGAAAGGGATTATTTGGGTTGTATGACCTAAGCACAATATATCATTGAGAGAAGACAAGGCAGGGACTCAAACAGGACAGGAACACAGTGGCAGGAATGGAAGCAAAGGCCATGGAAAAGAGCTGCTTACTGGCTTGCCCCATGGTTTGCTTAGCTTGCACTTTTATATTACCCAGGACTACCTGCCCAGGGATGTCTTCACTCCCAACTTCATGGACCCTCCCACATCAATCATTAATCAGGAAAATGGCCCACAGACCTGTCTACAAGAATCAGTATATGAAGACCTTTTATCCCTTCCCATGGAACCCTGACCCTGACTTGTGTCATGTTGACAAGAAACTAACCAGCTCAATGTGTATCCTAAAGGATTAAAATCTGCTAAAGTCTTTTGTGTATCTATGTCTGTAGCAGTATTATTCACAACAGAAAAAAGATGGAAGCAACTGAGGTATCCATTGATGCACAAAACCAAAACAAAATATAGTATAGTGTGTGCACATTGTGGAACATCATTTAATCCTAAAAGGGAAAAATTCTGACAGGAAAATGTTGTAATACATGAGAATTTTGAAGATGTTACACTAAGTACAACAATTCAGTCATGAAAAAAGAAAATACTGGACGAATTCATTTATATTCCACGTATCAAGAGTGCTCAAAGTCATATGAACAGTGATGGCTACAAAAAGCAGGAGGCAGAGAGGGCTATGGAAGGTTGTTTAACAGGCATGGTGTTTCAGTTTTATAAGTTGAAAGGCAGTTGAGTTGTACAATACTCTGAATGTACCTGTCCTTACTGGACTTTGTACTTAAAAAATTTTAATGGCCTTGTGGTAGCATACAGCAGCCTATAAACCCAGGGTTCTAAAGATTGAGTCAGAGCATTTGAGAGTTTAAGAGTAACATAGTCCCAAGCCACTTTGAACCTAGTGGTGAAACATATTCCCAGACACAAAATAAGAAATCAGAAAGAGAAGTTGGTAAGTATATTGTACATACATATTTTTTTTTTGCCAAATGTTGCCAGTCTTTGTTTCTTCACATAATAGGACCAAGAAGTACAGACATCACCTAATTGGTAAAATACTCTCTCTGAAATGAGAGAGATGAAAATGTGAAGATGTTTTGGAAAAAAGAAAGCATTAAATGGATTTTTTAGTTAGGGCATATAAAAAAGCAGGCAAACCTGACAATGAGACAGAAAGTGACCCATTCACTAGAAATGGTAATGAACCACTCAGTACTGGTGTGTTGTTCATTGAACAGTACATTAAACAAAGCATGGTTTTCTCTTATTATCTTTCATATCTTTTATTATTAATATGAGTTTCGGGAATTTTGTAAAACTCTGATGACAACAGATTCTTTTAAATTGGTTATTCTGCCAACAGGCATTTCAAAGTGTACTAACTTCTCTGGTAGCTGGAACCTTTTCATAAAACATCATTTTTTCCTACTTAGGGCTCACCACAAGTACTAAAGATGTAACAAATTTCTGGAGATTTGTCTAATGGTAAGTAAGTGATTCATTCTGTTTCTTTGGTTCAGGGTTGAGTTTGAACAACTCCTGGGCCATCAGCCAGGCCTTTGTACTGGAGATGGTCTAAAGTAGGAACACTGACTAGGACACCCTACCTTAAGGGCACCAAAAGGATAGCCCACTAGGAGGGTCACATATTATTTGCTCTGCATTCTGTTCTTTTATTCATTGAGATATATTTTCATATCTATAAGCATCATGAGTAGAAAGTAAAGCATGAGACTTATTAAGATAAATCAGATATAAAGTAAAGTATGAATTAATATCCCTGATGTTCATGAGTAGTAAGAATTAACTAAGAGGAACATATGCACCAATTTGGAAAATCTTAGAAATGTACTCCAATTGCACTAGACTAACCAGATCCCATTTCATTGAAACTGACTTGACAATCAAACTTTCAAATGCTTTTTTGCTTCCTTGCATAAATCTAGGACTAGGAAAAGATCTGCCTCTCTCCCTAAGCTGGTACTTGACCCAGTTTGAGATGGTGACCTTTGCAGCACTGTTAATTACCAGGCGTGAGCTTGATCCAAGTCTAGCTCACAGTCACCAGGTCTCGAGGTGGTTGCTATGACAGATTCTCCCGTGTGTTTACAGTCCCATTTCCAGGCTTCTTCACTCATTTGCATTTAGCTGTTTAAGGAGGTTGAATATTAGACTCCTACTGAGTGTTCCAAATTTAGGGCATGTATATTGGTTCATATTCTTGTTAAAAAAAGAATGTTATTTGCATCTCTCATCCAAAGAAAAAATACAGTGGGTTTTTATTTATTGGGTTAAATTTTCCTGAGCCCCTAAGGGATTCAGAGCTAGGCTCGGCAGTTTACACAATGCATCCTGTATAAACCTTCGAGCACAATGAAGGCATCCACAGAGACTGGGTCCACCCGCCACAAAGGCTGCAAATCCCTACCAGGAAGGTCAGCACATCTGTACCCAAAGTGCTGTCAATGACCTTCCTGAAATACCCAACTCTTTCCCTTTGAAGAAAATGCTTCATGAGTTCACGATGTGCCAGTGTCTCGAGCAATGTGTGAGTCGCTGTGCTAAGTGATTCCGTTCTTTGCTCATGGAACAAGTAATGCATTGTAACCCTTGCCGAGGACTCCAGCTGTCCCTTTACACGCCAGTCTTTTGGCAAATGTTCAGATTTTTTTCCTTTGAATAGTCATAATTCATAGAGAGAGCCAGACACACAGATTTCTTTTTCCAAATAACTGTTTCTTTGGCTATCTTATCCCTAATTGCTCCCTGAATACCTACCCCTCTCCCTGATAAACTGGAAGAAACCAGTTTTATGAACCAGTAAACACAAGATGTTTTTAAATTGCTATTTGAGACATATATATTTATTGCCAATTTTGATTCAAGTCAAGAGGAACAGAGCGTGAATCGGTTATTAGCATCTGCAGGTGTGCTCACAGGGGGAGAAGGCGTCTTATTCAGGAACTATAGATAATCCCTCTTATAAAACTGCCCAGTTGGAATTTTTTTCTCTCATCCCTTGGGGAAATGCTATAAGCAGGAAATCTCATATGTACATTAAAAGTTAGGTGATAAGCCAATTTTACCAGATGGTACCTTCAGGAAATGATGATGAAATCCGAAATCATGCTGACTCCTCAAACAAATTCGGATTTATGTGAACTTGTTTTTAAACCAAGTCATAGAGTGTATGATGAATTCATTTTGTATGCATGTCTTTCTTTATGCATATCTATGGATAAGCTTCAGAAGTAATTTCTTTTGGAGTGACAGGAAGTACCTATTTCTTGTCTTTCAGTATGCGGAGAATGGAGAACCATGGAGTAGAAGCCTCCCTGCTGAGGTTTCCATTTCTCTGGCTGTCTGCAGAACTGTGCTGTGTGAGCTCTTTGAGACAGTAGCTCTCATAGCACTGAGGTAGAACAGGAGCACTGTGGAATCCATCCATCAGCTGCACTTCAAAATGTCTCTTTCAATACAGCAGATGGGTAGATCAATTTTGGGGGAGTGGATACATTATAGGTGTCATCAACAAACTAGAGCTTATGCTAAGTGCTGTCAGCATAATTATTAAGTTCAAGGATCTTAAGGGCTCACAGAGGGTTACATGCATGTCTCAGCTGTAGGGCTACACAAACTGGGGCATATTCAAATGCCTGCATGTACAGCAGGTAGGACAATCTATGTGTCAAGAAAGAAGTGGGTTGTGTCTTAATCAGAGTTTCATTGCTGTGAAGAGACATCATGATTAAGGCAATTCTTTCAAATGACATCATTTAATTGGGTCTGGCTTACAGGTTCAGAGGTCCAGCCCATTATCATCATAGCAGGAAGCCTGCCACTGTCCAGGCAGGCAGACACAGTGCTAATGAAACTGAGAGTTCTACAACTTGTTTCGAAGGCAAACAGGAGAAGACTGGTTTCCACATGGTTAGGAGGGGGGTCTCATTGCCCACTCCCACAGTGACACACTTACACCTACTGCAACAAGGCCATGCATGCTAATAGTGTCACTTCCTGGGCCAAGCATATTCAAACCACCACAGGCTACAAAGCATGAGATGAAGGGTCACTGAAAGGTGAGATGGAAGATATGAGTTGGCTTCTGTGGTATGACTTGCCAAAAGTATTTCAATCAGTAGGTCAGGTACAAGCATAGGAGAAATGGTCCCTTGGAGTAGTTAGGAGCTGAGAAGAATGTAGAAAAGTCTAAAGCAGGTTATTGACATAGATAAAGACCTCTAAGACTCAATCTAGACTAGATCTTTCTACCTTCTAGGCCCTTAAGTCTTTGCAGAACTTTGGTTTATACCCTGTAATAGGCCTTGCAGATCTATCTTAGGACTAAATAACTTATTCCCTTATTTTTATGAATGCTAGCACAGTTCTGATGTCAGCCATCTCTGGGAAAGATCTCAAGTGAAAAAGAGTTGTTTGCCTTGTCTTAGGAAAGTCCACATCTTAGAACTACTCAGGATTGTAGAGTTCTGTGTAAAGAACTGATCCCCAAGTTCTAATAAGTCTCTGGTCTACTTTAATGGCTTCAATGTTATCCACATGTAGTTGCTCTGCAGCCTGAGGTATCTATCTGCTCATGCTGATTCCTTCTCTTACTTTCTATAATTCTTGATGCCAAAAGCATGGTCTATACGTCTCCAGCCCATCCTCCTCACCTCCACAATTTGTTTTCTAGAAAACAGTGCACCAAGGTGATTTATTTACCTGAATAAATCACAGATGAATATTCTAGGTAGGATTCTTGGAGATTTTTCAGCTACCATATTTCTGAGCCTTGTGGCAAGCTTGACTGTTACTTTCAATCCCGTGGGAGTTACTAACTCTTTAATAATTAAAATGTTTGAGGGACAATTTTATGAAGCATATAACAATTTGGTATGGACTGTGAGGGTACAGAAATAGCACTTTTTGAGCTCATCAAATGTAGGAATGAGGGATCCACACAAGAAGATTAGAAGTCAAGCCAATGGAAAGTGGAGTAGTCAGGGAAAAGCTCAGGAGGGGAGATCTCAGGGGAGACTGAGTGAAGGAGTATACTCCAAGTAAAGAAATTTTCAAGTAGAACTTGAAAATTTGTGCTTTAGGGACACTAGACACCAATAAATCTGCCCACACCTGAGAAATTATAAAGCACTAAATGTAGTAAAGATACTCTTTAAGATCCTGGGAGGATATGAGCAGTTGGTGTCCTAAAAAAAATTGTCATTTTGTTTCCCAGCCACCCAAGAAGAATCATTATCCCAGCTGGTAATTAGCTTATAATTGACAGGGGTTTTACAGAAAACAAACAAACAAAAAAAAACCAACCAACCAGGAAGTAGAAAGACACCCATGACACTGAACCATCTACAGCAGTGGTTCTCAACCTTCCTAATGCTGCGACCCTTTAATTTAATTCTTCATGTTGTTATGACCCCACCCATAAGATTGTTTTCATTGCTATGTCATAGCTATAATTTTGCTATTCTTGTGAATCATAATGTAGATATTTGTGTGTTCTGATGGTCTTAAGCGTCCCCTGTGAAACAGTCATTCAACTCCCAAAGGCATCGGGACCCACAGGTCGAGAAACACTGATCTAGCGCATGGGTTGGACATGAAAGAAAAGTGTCCTTAAAGCCCCACCAACAAGAGAGAGTTTGGAAAGCCCCCATTAAGCTCTATGATCCCCAGAGTCTGGAGGAGGAAACCACAGTGTGGTGCCTTTCATCATTTGTTTACCTACAAACAGTTGACAGTTAGGCACAGTGCCATCCAAACCTGGATTTCCTCATTCACAGTAGACATGCTCAACTACTTCATATGTTTTAGTGGGGTCTCTGTAATAATCCTATTTAAAATAGAGTAGTAGAAAAACAAAAATGGTTTTCCCTACAAATTCAGAAAGCATCTTCTTTGACTTCTCTCCGGAGTATATTTTCCCTAATCTCTAGCTTCTGTGAACTCAGAGGTGTTTTCCTGTATGTATGCATGCATACACATTGTTGTGCGTGGAATGTATGTACCTGAATATGCAGAGGAAGATGGCTCTGCTATTCTCTATTCTCGTTTGAGCCAGTGTTCTCCAGGAACCCAGACTTGTCTGTTTTCAACTAGGCTAGTGACCAGCAAGCCCTTAGCAACTATCTTGTCTCCTCATCCCCATGTCCCCCAGATCTAGGCTTGCAGACACATGCAGTCACACATTGATTTCTATTTAGCAAACAGGGTACAATGCTTGTATAGCAAGCATTATTACCCACAGAATCATTTCTCCAGCCATTATAATTGGTTATGTTTTCCATAATTTCTTCAGTTTGACTTAATTTCTATGGTTCTCAGTCTATCTTATGGTTTTCAATCCCACATGGCCCATTTTTTGTACAGTCTATTAACTGCAATGTTCACTGCATGATTCCTAAGTTACACTCTCACTAGGGAATATGTTCGATCTCGGCCATCTTTTTAGGGATGAGAAATGTCTAGCTGTTGTCAGTAAGTGGATTTCCTGGATTCAGATGTCTGCCCTTATCCAGTCAGCTGCACTTGCTGGAGAAGGCTCAGGAAAGAGAAAACATGAGCTTGTGGGGTTGGAAACTTTTTGAAGCCAAGCCTAGTAGGCAGGCCCCCGGCTAAATTCAAGGACCCTTAGTACTAGGGGAAAATACCTTTCTCTTACGTTCCTTCAGGTGAGGTTTAAGGGAGGGTACTTGAAGTCAGTGTCTGCATCTTTATACTCATCTGTCTATCACTTGAAAGAAAGAACTGAGTGTTCCCAAGGGGTCTACCCTAGCATGTTCATAATAAAATACATGTTTAAACCCACCGGCAAGGAGACTAGGTAGAGCTTTACAAAATCTTCATTCTTTAGTAAATTTCTGATCCTGTCAGTGATGAATAATGGCTTGAACAAGATTAGACAAATTCTGCACTTGAGGTGTTAATATTGAACAAAAGCTCAATTGCTATGCAGTCAGACTCTTTAAAAACATGGGGGTACCTGAGGTTTCACAACCTTAAGATCCTGCATAATTTACATTCCTGTATAAAGCATCTTATGTTTCTGTCACTGCTGAACCATTTTTAAGTTGCTTTTTTAACCTAATTTCATCTTCTAAACCTCCTGCCAAGAGTGATTCATAGGCCATGACTGAAAGCAGCCATCTGATCTCAAACAAGGAGGAGACCGCAATCTCTTGTAGATTGTGGCTGCTGCACTGAAGCTACATTTGTGTGGAAACAGAAGGTCAACCACACATCCATGGAAAGTGCTTGATTGAAAATCACATTTTATCAAAGTAGCCATATTTTTGGTAATTTTGACTCACCCTTATGACAGTGCTTCGCAGTTGGTGTCAATTTCGTCTCTAGATTGTCTAAAGACCTTCTGTTCGTCACTGTAAGGGTGAGGAGCTATTGCTGGTTTGTTGTGTGGAGGTCAGGCATGCCAAAGAGTGCTCTGTGATGCTCAGGATTGCTTCGCAGCAAAGACCCTCTATGTTCACAATGCCAAAGCTGGGAATCCCCGGGTAGGCAACAGAAAAGGATTGGATGTTGTCTGAAACTGGGTGGTCACTAACACCAGCCTCCTGGATGACAGGAACACTCTATATGTTTGCATAGTTTTCTGGTTTTTGTTTGTTTTCGCTTGTTTGTTTGTTTCTGTTTTATTTGTGAGACAAGATTTTGCTCCATTGCCCATGATAGTTTCAAACAAGTAGGCCCAAGTAATTTTCCTGTCTGTTTTATAAGTAGTTGAAAATTATAGGCATCATGCCTACCTGTTGTTGGATAGTTTTATTGCAGAAAACTATCTCTCTTCATCATATTTCTACATAAGCACCAGTCATCATAATTAGTAAGACTTTTTCTGGGAACTGGAGACAAGGTTTAGCGGTTCTGAGCACATGCTGAGGACCCAAACTTAGTGCCCACATCCATGTCAGATGGCTCACAACCACCTGCAACTTTAGGACCAAGAAATTCTATAGCCTTCTTTAGACTCTGCTGGCCACCACTGGCAACCCCATCCGAATTACTCACCCACCCCCTCTCACCTCCCACACCCACACTCACACAGAGAGAGAAAATTAGAAAGAGAGGATAAATAAATAAGCATAACATCTTCTAATGAGCAGAAAATCACTTTAAAACATAATGACTATAATTGTATGTTGTTGTCCTGGTCTTAGACAAGTATTTAATGATATGGGAAGACTAAAGTAATCCATTCCCCCCTTCTTGCCTAAAGGTACAGTTACTTACTACTGAGCAGATTGCTATCTATGCACTCAGATTTCATGTTTTCTAAGCTTCTTTGCATGTGACTTTCTCTCTAATAGCTCCTCTTCTATTCCAGTATATGGATACTATAGGAAAATAGATACACAGCTGTCAGTATTTTAAGAATTGCCATATGAGCTAGAGCAACTACTTAGCTGGTTAAGGGGACTGGTTCTTACAGGGTTAACTGGGTTCAGTTTCCAGCACCAACATGTTGGCTCACAACTATCTGTAACCCCAGTTCCAGGGGATGCCATGCCATCTTCTGAACAATGTGGACCCCAGACCCTCACATGTTATACATACATACATGTAAACAAGACTCTCATACACATAAAATAAGTCTAAAAAAGAAGTGGTCAGAAATATAGATGTTAGCCAGGCGGTGGTGGTGCACGCCTTTAATCCCAGCACTCGGGAGGCAAAGGCAGGCGGATTTCTGAGTTTGAGGCCAGCCTGGTCTACAGAGTGAGTTCTAGGACAGCCACAGCTATACAGAGAAACCATGTCTCAAAAAAAAACAAAAGAAAAAAAAAAGAAATATAGATTTAATATGAATAACCCTACATTGAAGGTGTGGGCAAGTTATGTAAAATATTTACATAATTCCTTGACAAATAATAATCAATTAATATGGTTTTCTAAGATCTCAGATCATTTCAGAAGACTGGATATAGCAGTCAATTTATATATAATTCTTAGAAAGTCCACATTAGAGATGAAAATAGATAAAAAAGAAAGTAAAAATATTTTTGGAAAGGCAGAGTAGGAAAATATCATGAGTAAAATGCTTTTGAATCAATATTGTACTTAAAGTCCTAGCCAGAGCAATTAGACAACAAAAGGAGATGAAAGGGATCGAATTGGAAAGGAAAAAATCAAATTATCACTATTTGCTGATGATATGATAGTATACTTAAATGACCCCCAAAATTCCACCAGAGAGCTCCTAAACCTGATAAACAACTTCAGCAAAGTAGCTGGATAAAATTAAGTCAAGCAAATCAGTGGCTTTCCTCTACACAAAGGATAAACAGACTGAGAAAGAAATTAGGGAAACAACATCCTTCATAATAGTCACAAATAATATAAGATATCTTTGTGTGACTCTAACTAAGCAAGTAAAAGATCTGCTTGACAAGACCTTCAAGTCCTGAAGAAGGAAATTGAAGAACATCTCAGAAGATAGAAAGATCTCCCATGCTCATGGATTGGCAGGATTAATATAGTAAAAATGATCATCTTGCCGAAAGCAATTTACAGATTCAATGCAATCCCCATCAAAATTCCAACTCAATTCTTCACAGAGTTAGAAAGAGCAATTTGCAAATTCATCTGGAAACCAAAAAACCCAGGAGAGCGAAAAACTATTCTCAACAATAAAAGAACCTCTGGTGGAATCACCATCCCGGACCTTAAGCTGTACTACAAAGCAATTGTGATTAAAAACTGCATGGTACTGGTACAGTGACAGGCAAGTAGATCAATGGAATAGAATTGAAGACCCAGAAATGAATCCACACCCCTATGGTCACTTGATATTTGACAAAGGAGCTAAAACCATCCAGTGGAGAAAAGACAGCATTTTCAACAAGTAGTGCTGGCTCAACTGGATGTTAGCATGTAGAAGAATGCAAAGTGATCCATTCCTATCTCCTTGTAAAAAGCTCAGGTCCAAGTGGATCAAGGACATCCACATAAAACCAGATACACTGAAACTGAGGAAGAGCCTCGAGCACATGGGCACAGAGGAAAATTTCCTGAACAGAACACCAATAGCTTATGCTCTAAGATCAAGAAGTGACAAATGGGACTTCATAAAATTACAAAGGTTCTGTGAGGCAAAAGACACTGTCAATAGGACAAAATGGCAACCAACAAGTTGGGAAAAGATCTTTACTAATCCTATATCTGATAGAGGGTTAATACCCAATATATATAAAGAACTCAAGAAGTTAGACTTCGGAGAACCAAATAACTCTATTTAAAATGGGCTACAGATCTAAATAAAGAATTCTCAACTGAAGAATACCGAATGCCTGAGAAGCACCTAAAGAAATGTTCAACATCCTTAGTCATTAGGAAAAAGCAAATCAAAACAACCCTGAGATTCCACCTCACACCAGTCAGAATGGCTAGGATAAAAAACTCAGGTGACAGCAGATGCTGGAGAGATTGTGGAGAAAGAGAAACACTCCTTCATTGCTGGTGGGATTGCAAGCTGGTACAACCACTCTGGAAATCAGTTTGACGGTTCCTCCAGAAATTGGACATAGTTATACCAGAGGACCCAGCTATATCACTCCTGGGCATATACCCAGAAGATGCTCCAACATGTAATAAGGACACATGCTCCACTATGTTCATAGCAGCCTTATTTATAATAGCCAGAAACTGGAAACAACCCAGATGTCCCTCAACAGAGGAATGGATACAAAAAATGTGGTACATTTACACAATGGGGTGTTACTCAGCTATTAAAAACAATGAATTTATGAAATTCTTAGGGAAATGTGTGGATCTGGAGAATATCATCCTGAGTGAGGTAACCCAATCACAAAAGAACATACATGGTATGCATTCTCTGATAAGTGGATACTACCCTAGAAGATCAGAATACACAAAGTACAATCCACAAACCACAAGAAAGTCAAGAAGACCAAAATGTGGATATTTTGTTCCTTCTTAAAAGGGGGAACAAATTACCTATGGAAGGAGTTGCAGAGACAAACTATGGAGCAGAGACTGAAGGAAGGACAATTCAGACTGCTCCACCTGGGAATCCTTCCCATATTCAGTCATCAAATCCACATACTATTGTGGATGCTGGCTGACAGGAAGGAGACTGATATAGCTGTCTCCTGAGAGGATCTGACAGTATCCGACTAATACAGAAGGAGAGGCTCACAGCTATCCATTGGACTTAGTACAGGGTCCCCAATGAAGGAGCTAAAGAAAGGACCCAAGGAGCTGAAGGGTTTCCAGCCCTTTAGGACAAACAACATAGGAACTAACTAGTACCCTCAGAGCTCCCAGGGACTCAACCACCAACCAAAGTGTACACATGGTGGGACTAATGGCTCCAGCTGCATATGTAGCAGAGGATGACCAAGTCGGTCATCAATGGGAGGAGAGGCCCTTGGCCCTGTGAAGGTTCTGTGCCCCAGTGTAGGGGAATGCCAGGGAGAAGGTAGGTTGGTGAGCAGTTGAGGGGGCAGGGAACGGGTTATTTTTGTTTTTGTTTTTTTGTTTTATTTTTTTTTTTTTTTTTTCGGAGGGGAAACTGGGAAAGAGACATGTAAATAAAGAAAAATCTAATAAAAAATAAATAAATAAAAATGTTTTTGAATAGGTTTTAAAGATTTTTTCAGAAAAATAATCTGAATAATCTATATCACCAAGATAACAAGTATATATTCATGAAAAGCTTGCCTAGAGGAAAAAATAATAAATTTTGAGTATTGAAACATTCTTTGTAGTAGAGATCTAAAACCATAAAAGCTTTATACACTTTAAATATCACAATAGTTGAGTGTGAAAGCCTTGGGTTGTTTAAATCCACATCCATAATGTTAGGTCCTACAGTTGCGACCTGTACTAGATCTCCAGAAGCCCATGAATCAAACCCCATGATGCCATTAAATGGTCTTGAAATCTTTAAGAAATGAATGTTTCCAGCCACTGGGAAGTGCTCTGATATGGGTAATGAACCACAGCATCTTTTTCAGATAGCTGTGAAGTAATGGTTTTCTCCACCACATGTCCCAATCATGATGTGTTACACCCCACACTAGAACCCAGAAAAAAAGTATGTCTTTCCAATTATGGTCTAGAGCTTCGAATATCTTATGCCAGAGAAAAGCACTTCCCTTTATAAATCTACTTACCTCAGGCATTTGTTACAGTCATGCAAAGCTGAATAATACATATAATAAATGCACGTATTCCTCTCAGATTTTAAAATATTGTTTATTTGTTATGAATAGTCAAGATTTTTACCTATTTAATATTTAACAATCTTGTAGCTTTACTCTCTATTTCTGTTAGCATGATGTTAAGGAATGTTTATATTTTACTAGTTCATATCCCCTGCCCTTTTATATTTGGGGTTCCATTTAGAATAATTTTCCCTATCAGGATGCTCTTGCAAAGAGTCTGAGATGCCCACTGACATCCATACCTCCCACATTTTACCCTGATTTTGATGGTATGTGGAAAACCCAGGAACTCTGGGTTCACTAAGCACTAATTTGCACAGGCAATTGCTTCCCTTTAGGCCACTTTTTAAAAGATAGTTATTTAAATCAGAGAAACAACTAACTGTTCAGAAACCAAGGAAATGGTCTTCAAAAGCTAAAGGAAAGAGTTGGAAATACCTTCCCTTCTCTGAGAAGCTTCACATTGTTTTCAAGCCCATTTTCCATATCTTCATTAGTTTTGGAAATCATGACTCTTATCCTAGCTTCACTAGTATGTAGAGACAAAGGGACGCTTCAACAGCAAGCAGTGATATCTCAGGCTGATTGCTGAGCTTCAATCTGTAAAATATTCTGCCCCTGCCACCTGAACAAATGATATCATGTTTGAAAAATGACTTTGCTTTATCTTTTCCTGACACCCTAAAACCCAAAGAATTTCAGACTATGCTGTATATAAGTACCAAGCCCTCTAGGCTCAGGGTTGCACTCCTGTCCTGTGCAGTGGGGAAGTTTGCGATCTGAGTCTGACTCGGAATAAAAGACTCTTGCTCATAATTACATCGGACCCTGCAGTTCTTGAGCTCTCCTAGGGTTCTCAAGGAATTGGGACATAACACTAAGAGTACAGAGAGGGAGAGTTTCCGGATTTTGTTCCCTCTTTTCTCTTCTCCCACTCTCACAAACCCTAGTCTTGAACGTGTTGAGCCAAGTCTATCTTTTTTTTTAAAGTTAAAAAAATAAAAACATATATGTAGGGTTATGGGTCCTGCATCTGCTCCTCCACATAGCATGGCTGCTCTGGGTCTTAGGGAGAGGAAGTTGACTGTGCTTACCCCATGCTGTTGCTAGGTGGGTTTGGGGCTGTAGGGAAGCCCTGGGGCACAGCTCTGGCATAGGGAAGTGCAGTCTGAGGCACAGGACAGCTGGAGCTAGCTGTGAGGTCCCCCTGGCCTGCAAGGAAGTCTCCTGGTCCCCTAGTTCTTGGACATCCCGGAGCCTCTGGAAGCCATGGAAGAGCTGAGAACAGAGTGGGGGCCCTCAGGCTGGATCTAGCCTGGGGCCATGAAGTGGAGGGGGAACTCCAGCTGGTCCCATGGGGAAAGTCCTTGGCTTGAGCAGGCTTGAGCTTGGTGGCAGCTGTGGCTGGGAGCACAGAGAGGCCTTCTATGGGGGAATATATGGTGAAGGCCTTCTCCATGGCTCTGAAGTGGATCCTGATGAAAAGAGGCAGTCCATGGATTTAAGGCACTTATTGTGATGGCAGAAATTGGATGAGTAAAACCATACCCCACTTCTCAGGGTGGTCCTGAGATGAAACACTTTCTCCAAGTAGGAATGTATGGGAAGGAAGCTTATTGGCTAAGCCCTCCAGACCTTTAGGAACCTCTTTAAAAATGGAGATCTGTCTTGAGCCTACATAACCACAGGTCAAGTCATCTACATGTGGAAGGGCTTGGGGCATTTCCCTGACATGACTGATGGGCTAAGGCTAGTGACAGGGGCCTGGTACCCGGGAACAGGCAAAACTCCTAAGGTTCCTTCAGGGTCTCTGAGGCTTTAAGCCTTAGCTCAACTGTGGACCAAGCTACCTTTCACTGTCCCATACATAATATATTCTGATCATAGTTTACCCTCTCCAACCCCTCCCAAGTCCTCCCCACCTGCCCAGCTACCCAACTCTATGCCCTGTCTCTCTTAGAAAACAAGTTAACAATCAAAACAAATAAAAAAAAACCAGAAATAGAAAGAAAAAAAGACACACACACACACACACACACACACACACACACACACAAGCTCAAACAAAACCCATAAAACCACAAAACCAGAAACTGTAATATGCAAGAAAAATACCACCAAAACAAACAAATGCTCAAACAATACATTTTGTTGACACAAAGTCTACAAAAATACCACTGAGTTGGTTTTCTCTTGGCTATCTACTGCTGGACATGGGGCCTGCACTTAAGTGTAGACAATATATCCAGTGAGATGTCATTGGAGAAAACTAGTTTTTCCTTTGCAAATGGATGATAACTGGGGATAACTTCATGGTTAGGGATGGGAGCGCATGCTCATTTTCCATCTGAGTGCTGGGTCGCCATGTGACATGAATCTTTACAGGCCCTGCGTGCCTCCAAAGTTTCTCTGAGTTGATATGTGTCAGTCCTGTTGTGTCTGGAAGATGCTGTTGCCTTGGAGTCATCCATCTCATCTGGCTCTTAAAATATTGTTTTACTACCTCTTCTCAGAGTTCCCTGAGCTCTGTGTGGTGGGGGCCAAACCCCTCTTAATTATGAAAGAGAAAACTCTTTGCTCCTAGATCACCTCTATCTACCCGCCTATACAATGTTAATAATAACAGCAGAGAAAGAAGTCAAATGTTTGAAAAACTACACATTACTATTTTAAAATCATCTTAAAAACCAGGCAATATATTTTTTGACAAAAAACAGAAATAAAATCCTAAAACCAAAATGTAGGGCTACATTGGGAAATGATCAAGAATGTTAGTATTAATTGATTTCTCACCCGGAAGGGAACAGTTATGTGCCTCTGTCTGAAAAGTGATTGACATACAGTCATGTACCTCCTGAAGCATGGGTTCCAGTAAGTAACACAAGGAAAATGACAACCAGTACTAGAAAGTGTCACAGACTGTAATCTTGTGGCTTTTGCTGAATTGGGCCTCTAGAGTTTGTGCCCTCTGTGGTATAATGTATTCAAACTAGACTCTTCATGAAGAATGATCTTGAAACACAAAGATACATAGGCATAGAAACTGTGTTCCTTACACCAAGTAGGGCAAGGCTGCTGCTGATTGTTGGAACCATGTGTGAGTTGAATGAGGTTGTGGCATTTTATGCACTTGCTATTAGTCTATAATGTCTCTGTCACAGAAAATGGAATCTTATCCTGTGGGCTGTCATCTTCAAACTCATACTTTAGATGCAGCATAAAGACACTGTATTGTTCTATGGATCTGGCAATTTTGGGCAACTACAGTATATGCACTCAGGATGACCTTTGCATCCCAAGAGAAGGTTTGCTGACATTTTACTGTTTTCTAAAAAGGAGTCTTTATTGGGATGTCATATTAGGTAAGATACTATTCATGTCAGTAGATCAAGGACTTGATAAGCCTTTAGAGGCCATGTAGGGAAGAAAGATAAACCCTGCCTTGAAATTTATGCTAACTTCAGCCAAGAAGAATCCATGTCCTTTGAAGTGGGCAAGGGGTTCAATGAATGTAAACATGTACCATCTTGACGCTTATGTTTCTTGAAATGAGCGTTACCTTGGACCTTATGTTCTGTAAACATTAAAATATTTAAGACTTTTTCTTTCTCCACAGTACAATTGCATGAGCAAAAGATCTATTTTGGAAAAGGCTGGGAAGTTTTTATATTGGATATTTACTATAGTATTTTAGGAACCTTGCCTTTGGAAAACTATTGTTGTTGTTATTGTTTTGCTTTGGGGTTTTTTGTTTGTTTCTTTGTAGTCATTGAGTTCTGTGCCTTAAAATGGCTATACGTCCTAAAACTTCATTGGATAGCTGCCTTGAGATCACCTAATTCTGTCAAAAGCCTTTCATTTCATTTTTATTATGTAGATAAATCTCCTTGTTGTGTGTCCATTCATCTTGATGATAGGGATGCCACATTCTATTAAGTATGCTCATGACCCATGCAGCCTTGCCTTTTATGGGCGTCCTTGGACCTAGTTGTTTCTACAAGGTAAGAGTCTCCACAAGATTTATTCTATGCTAAGACTCTCTCCTTTACAGTGTTAGCACACTGACCATTATCTAAAAGCATTTCCTACACACTAGGAATTACCTGCTGAAGTCTGCAATGCTGGCTCTCTCCTCATGCCTCCAGCTTGTTCCTTATTCGCTATGATAATGAGACATCTTCTGTTATTATTGGCAGCATAATTTAGGGACCCATGTTCTATTTTTACATACAAGATTATCTAAGAAATTCTTCAAACAAGTTTCATTTTTAATAACTTTTAATTGTATATTAGGATGTTCTAACATATGTAAATAATATAAAATAAGCTGGTAGCTGATGAGACATCATGAGAAAAAGTGTAAGTATAATACCAAATCTCTCATTATCACACACTATTATCTTTATATTTCTATTCTAAGCATATGCTCTAGTTTTAAACTGTATTATTAATATATTATTATATTCTAAGTAATTATTTTCTAAGAACCTTTATCTACACATTTTCAAATTTTGAACACTTCTTCCAGATGTTAGGCCCACAAATGATTTTTTTAAATTATATTTGTCATAAAGGTATTCAAAACTTCTACCATAAATATTCCTTAAACATGTATTTTCTTATTTACCTTTTTTATTTAAAATTACATAAAATTCCGAGTGTGCACTCAACTAAATATTTTATATTACTAAATATACTGTATTATAATTTATATTATTCAAAATTCTTGAAATGTCAAATAAGTTGTGAATTTTATTTAACATTTTGATATTATATATGTCCTTATCTGCTGCTGATGATTACACTCTCCATAGATTCATTAACTTTCCCTTCAAATTTCTATTCCAATGTCTTCATTACCCAAAACAACAAGAAAAATGATTGTACACCATGAAAGTAGACTTAAGATGAACCAGACACTGTTAGCTTGAACTTGAAACCTTTTACGTGTCATGCTGCTATAATCTAGAGACTTCTACTTTTATTCTGGAGAAGTAACGGTTGATTGCCCAAGCTTTAAGAAAAAAAAAAAAAAAAAAAGCACCAGTGACTCTGTGACCCTGGAACATCATGTCCATGTCTGAGCTAGACCTTGCTCCTCAACAGAGGCTCCTCAGTACTGTGAGGACAGAGACATAGTCGATCCCTGCCTTTTTGGAATGGATACTGCTCTCTTCTAAGCAAACAAAGAGCTTCCTTCTTTTTTGATGCTGTTTAATAAGAAGCCTAGTAACCTCCTTTTGGGAGTATTTGCAGTTCGTTTTACAGCATGGAGAATGGCTAAAGGATTAGCCAAGATACAGGGTAAAATAAAGGCATTGGATTCTTTTTCACCTTCCATGTGGTTCAACCCAAAAGGGAAACTTTCATCATTTTGCTTCATGGGTGGGCTTAGTACGAAGACCCTACATGCAAATGTCAACAAGAATATATTTCTAGTGGAGGCCAAAAATAAGTTACTTTTGGATGATTTTTCTGCTTAGGAAAATCCTTACATGCTCAACGTCGTATTTAGTGAATCAGAAGTCTGGAGTGATTAAACAAAGCAATCACTTAGGAGAATGTCTCTAACAAAGACATTTCATATACCAAGTCATATTTCATCATGAAATAAACTCAATTTATGTCTTGCTGTGACTTCTCACTTTTAAGATCTGTCATGGGTCTGGTGAACTGCTAATTCATCTGCCTTCCTGTCTTCACCTGCACATGGAGCAGATACCTCTCATCACATAGGCCATGGGTTGGTGCAGGAAACTTATGGAGTGGAGTATTACACTATGCATGTAGGTATTACCACAGCTTTTCCTGTCTTAGCAATCTGCCTTCAAGTTAGCCATCAAAGGAAGCACCCTTTTTACATATATCATTTCCATTATAGTGAAACTCACTGGAACAAAATCCAGAATCTCTACTGTGGTCTCCTCCTTCCTGCCTCTGGCTAGTTTTGTGGTATAGCCTCCTTTGACTCTCTGGGTTTTGCTATGGTCCTTGCTATACTGAGAACACCCCAAGCCTACTTTTAGATGAAAGCTTCGCAAATGTAGATTCTGTGCCTGTAAAGTGTTTGCCTTAAAGACTTTAGGGCTTGCTTCTGCTTGGTACTCAGACCTTTATTCTTTATAGAGGCAGAATCTAAGTTATGCTAAAGTGAATTTACAAAATGCATCTTTATGAGTGTAAAAGGTCCAGTTAATTGTCTCTCTCCACCTTGGAGCTGAGATACCATCTAACAACATCCAGCCATCATCAACAGCATTGCTTTTAGTCAGCTCCCAAAGGCCCCAATTCCATATTCATTAATTTATTCAAGAAACATCAGTGAATGCCTACTCAGAGTCAAATGGTATGGCTAAAATGGCAAGGAAGACCTATGAAATCTTAGGTCATTTAGTCTAATTGATTATGATGTCAATTAAAGACATCATAATCACACACCACGATCAGTGAAGTATGAGGCAATGATACTCTACAGAGCATGCATAGTGAACAAGACTAAGCCAGGCACTGGTGACCACAGAGGACACGCCACAGCAGAACCAACACGCAGGGGAGATAAACTAAAAGGGAACTTGGATTATCCAGTGAACTGGGATCCAGGTAAACAGAAGGCCAGTCATGGAGTGAAGCTTGGCAGTAGACATAGAACTGTGTTCCTAGGTTTCAATTTTCTTTCATGGCAGGCAAAAAGGCAACAATGTGGTCCTACCCACCTCTTAGGTCATAATTCCCAAAGTCAGGGGCTTTGGAATATAGAAGTTTCTCTGTCACCCTTTTCAAAAAGTACCAATAGTGAGCCTGAAGTGGGTCCTGAAAACTGACATTTCTAATATACTCCTAAGTGAGATTAATTCTTATGGTCCAGAGCTAGCACTTTCAATAGCATTGCCTTCAAAATTCATTTTTGCACTCTATGTACTTGCTAGAAGGAAGCAAGACCAACAGCATAGAAGGTTTAGAAAGCCCTCCCTTTTCATTCATTCATTCATTCATTCATTCATTCATTCATCTATTCATTCACAAGTGTCTATTTTGAATCTGCATTTGTCAAATATCATTTTGAATATTGTTGATACAGATAAAAAACCAACGTCACCTTTCTCATGGACTTCTAATTGTTATCAGTACAACAGTAAAATTTGGTGACTAAATTATGTTAGTGGATGATAAATTCTGTGAAGAAAACTGAGGCAGGATAAAGGGAACAAGGCCAAGCCATCATACTGGGCTGATGTAATTTTAAACAAGGTGAGCACCACTACCTCCCTGCAGCTATGATGGTCTTGTCCTGTCACTAAGAAAGAAAAATGCAAAAAAAAGAGCAAAAGTGATCTTAGGAATAGAAAGATTCCTATAGACAATGTATAGAGAAAGTTTAGCAAACCACAGACACAAGCATTTGAAGAAAAGTGTTTGAAGAACACTTAAAAGACTGGTGTGGATGTGGGTGGGGTAGGGGGGACACACAGAAAAAAATACCAACAAACCGGTTATTCCACAAAGGCTAATTGTAGCGATGTATAGGAATCTACAACTTGGGGGGAGAGGGGGGAGATACTTGTTCTGTGACTGATCTAAGGGAGGAAGTTATTATGCTTTGAAATGAGCACACTGCTACTTTATCAAATGACCCGTGGCACTCCACTGAGTCAGAAGAGAAGCAATTCCAAATGGAGGTTCATATGTGTTATTGCTTAGCATCCTCTTTTATGTTTCTACTCTAATAAAAGGAAGTGGATGCTTTTCTTTTACATCTCATTTTCCCAGGCTCATGAGCTGCAGTGCTGCACATGTTGGAATAGTTAGTCAATCAGTTAGTTCTTCAGCACAAGTGCTTTTCATGTTCTTCTTCAAATGCTTGGGATCACCAGGGATGCCATGGTTATTTGAGATGCTAGGGAGGAAGGGAATAAATGGGGACCATACAGGAACAATACCCCCTGACTTTCCTTGAGGTTTTTATTTACCATTCTTCATTTGTGGGGCAGCAATGCAATTTACACAGTAAGGAAGTTTTTAGGTTCTGAAATGATCCCAGAACTTAAATTCCAGCTCTACGTTTAGTTGTATGACCTCAGGCTGGTATTCATTTCTTTGTCTTTTCATGCACTGTTCTTTAGAATAATAGGAGTAAGAATGTACTCACGTTAACACAGAAGTAAGAGACAGTAAAATAACACAGCTCATCACCAACTATGAGAAAGTACTAGCTCTTCTTCTATCCCACTTCATCTCTAGGTATGACAATTATTATCAATTAATTATTGTCTAATATGACATTCAACTTAGGAGCTGATTTATCAGGTTTAGGTGGTTTCATGATTACGAAGTCTGCTGGATAATCATTAACTTTTTTTTTTACATTGATACATTTTACTTATACATCTCGCATGTTACTTAAAAATGAAGATAATGGGACTACACTGTCAGGGTTGTTTCCTTAGTTTATTACAGAGAGAAAACAGAAATGTGAGAGCAGCTTGTGGGCATTGTGTGTCTCAAGTGTGTATCTTACAAGAACCAGCTTTTAAAAAAGCTTTCCTTTAAAAGGAGGCTACGCTCACCCAAGGACTGGAGAAAAAGTGTGTGATGTGGGGATTTTCTTTATTTAGGCTGCTGGTTTGTATGGATCCTACTGTTTTAAACTTGGATGCTGTACATATTTGAGATGTATGTAGTCCCGTGCATCCCATTCATATTTGCACAGGATTTAATTTGGCTCTAATCCATTGCCATAGACCATGCCTTAAGTTCTAGTCAAGCACTATACAAGTATGTACAATTAAATAAAATGGCATGTGTCCTATGATTGGTGGGTCACAAGCACAGTTTTATGTATTTGGTGACCAGGATCCATTATCAAGAAATAGAATGAAACATTTGATATCTTTGGGGCTTTATAATTTGGTAAGCACCCAGCTGTGAGGAAAGCTGACAAGAGAAAGTTTAGCATTCCAATCAGCAGTAGGAAACTAATCCCAGAAGTCAATGGGGCTGTGTGATGCACACATACTGTCCCCATGTGTAGACACATAATCTCATCAGGTAAATGGACAAACTTAGTCAGTCTTAAAATCATAGGCCCGAGCAATATCTGATTAGCATTTTTCATGAGGTGAAGCTAAAATTTGGTGCAGCAAATGCTCTGATGGAGGAGTTTCTGATGTCCAGCAAAGGAGGAGATGGGTTAATTTAGAAACCTTCTTCCAATGTGTAGCCGTTGGAATTCTCAACAGACTGCATTTCCATGATGAATAATGTGGCAGATAGTGGAAAGGTCTTTTGCAATTTTCTAAGGTGTTAGGGATGGGAGAGAGCAGCTAAGAACAAGATTTAGTGAGAAGACAGAATGTGGACCAGTGTCCCGGCTTTGGGCCTGCAGAGATCCCTTAACACTTGGTCAGGCTAAAGTATGTTAAAGGGCTTGGGGGATATTTAGGAAATGGGTACTTCATGTTAAAATGGATTTAAAAGTGCAATGACCTATAGCAAAAAGGAAATGAATTATCTTAGACAATGTCTGCACTACCTAGACCTTTACGATTGCTTCACATGTCTTCCTCTGGAAAAGGACTGAAGAGCATTGTTTTGACTCCCTTTCAACAGATTCTCAAAGGTAACCAGGGTTGAAGAAAATCACATTGAAGTAGACACTTTTCCGTACTGACCCAGACATTACATGTCTTAAATAAAACAAAATTCCCCGGTTAAATGCAAATTCTCTGTCTCCGAATACTTTGAAGTTCTTCTCTGACTATTAATGTATGCTTTACTGAGTATTACAATTCTTTGGGGCTTGGAGTTTCCTTTTTGTTTTGTTTTTTCTCTCTCTTAGAGAATTTTAACGTCTAGAACCAAGTAGATTTATTTAATTCATTTTACAAATTAATTTCTGAGACAAGTATTGTGTGCTTGTGTAATAGAAAAGAAAACCAGAGTAAGTGATATAACTTGAGGATATATAAGGTAAAACCATTTTTGGATGTAAAGCAGAGATTCAAGTCAACAGACCCCTCTACAGTATGCTCCACCAAGATCCTGGGGTTTGGTCATTTAAATCGACTGCAAAATAAAGTGTTTTTATGGTCATGGCTAACATGCTATGGAAAAAGATCGTAAGTTATCTTAATAATTCATTTCCCTGTCACTCTGCTGCTCCTAATCTGACACTGTCTGGTGGAGGAGGTAAGTCTCTTTACTTAATGTGTGAGATAAGTGTGGAGGAAATCCTGACAATAAGGTTGTTTCATAATTGTTATTTAATGGTCACACAAATTTTAAACTGTGTCGTAATGGTGTTCACCGTCAATTCATTCCCAAGCCCAGGCTTAAGGGTGACCTGGCTTTCCCACTGCCTTTTTATACTAAAGTGGCTTGCGAGTCCAGGAAGTTGTTTATCTGAAGTCTCCATGTATGCTAAGTCTTCAATGACCCGTAACAAGGCCCTTTGTTCTTGGAATGAAGAGAAAGTAGAAGAGTCTCTAATTTCTGAATGAGTTTTGCCATCAGATTCTCTCCAGTGCAATGTAATGCCTTAGAAGGACATGTGGTTTCTAGATCAGTCTGTGTTTAGTTTTTCATTTAACTACAAAATGTTTTATATAATTACACATATATTGGAGACTGATGGCTTTATTTTGCTCGTTAGCATTTTATCTATCTATCTACATCTCTGTCTTCTTCTATATATTGACATACAGGTAAAATGTTTTAAAATTAATATTTCTATAAATTTGCTGAGAATTTCATTCAATGTATTTTGTGAATGTTCAACCCCCTGCTACTTTGTCCAGCTCCACCCCTACACCCTCACTTCTCTAGCCACTTCATAACATCATACTCATTGCTCCCACACCCTGCACTCCTATTGAGTGTCTGTGTTGCCACACACTTGATTGTGAGGCTTGACCTGGAGAGTAGCCAACCTACCAGGGATCACACTTAAAGAAACTGACACTTAATTTTAGGGTGATTTTTTTTTTAATTTTGTTTATAGGGCAGTCCTAAGCAAAATTAATTCTGAATAATCATCCTGAAATTATCTTCTAGATATTGCTGCTGAGTGGCTGCTCTAAATGTCTCCTTTCCTTGTCTTTGTTCTCACCCTGGAACTCTCTGGCATCTGCACGATTGCTTTGTTCTTTCATTTTTCAATTATTCAAGTAGGCAAGAACAATTAACTCCAGTATAGTAAATGGAAAGGATATTAAATTTTTACAGTGCTTTAAAACATATTTTTTAAAATATACTTTTGATATTATCTGCTCGTCAGTGAAACTTTTCATCATGTATTTTCCTTAGTTTTTTTCCCCTTTGCAAAGAAGAGTTACTATACTAAGTGCTTTGAAATATAGCTAGCCTATCCCACTGCTTTGGGTTTCCAAGTCCTCATGTCTCATTACTGAGGCCTGGCCTCTATGCTTTTCATTAGAAAGTTTACTTTTTACTGTTGGTGCATGTTTCCTGTTTTCCTTTACCTCAGCTCCCTCATCTTGCTGTAGGAATCTTTTCAAATGATGGATCTACAGAAGACCTGTTAACAGGGCACTAATTATAGCCTGCCCCTTAACTACTGCCTGTCAACACTCCCACTCAAGTGTCATGAGACCTCCACACTCCACATAGTTCCTTGTCTTTTTTTTGTTTATAGCCCAAAAGACTTTTTCGTGCACAGATACATCTCACATAGGGATATCTTCAGCCCTTACACAAATCTCAAGAGACCTTAAGTTTGCCTGCAGCTGCCACAATTTAGCTAATAATAAAGAAAATACATCTTTTCTATTAATTCATTCATTCATTCATTCATTCA